>JZKD02S1659471.1:43581-71661 GCA_000966675.3 Picea glauca
GGAACTTCTTACTGAGGTTAATAAGAAGGAGGATCCACAATTCTTTGTGGTCAGAAAGCCGCGGATTGTTCTGACTAGTACAAGAGTGGATGATTTACTGCATGAAGTTCAGGAACTGCTGGAAGAGTTCGCTGACATTATAGTGGATGAACTACCTCGTTTGTTGCCACTAGTCAGGAGTGTGAGTCATCATATTGATCTCATACCAGGATCCAGTTTTCCAAATAAAGTTGTGTACAGATGGACGCCGTAGGAGAATGAGGAGGTTAAAAGGAAAGTCCAAGAGTTGTTGGACAAAGGGTTAGTCAGGGAAAGCTTGAGTCCGTGTGTTGTTCCAACAGTACTCAGTCCGAAGAAAGACGGAGGCTGGAGGATGTGTACTGACTCAAGGGAGATTAATAAGATAACCATCAGGTACAGGTTTCCATTGCCAAGAATGGATGATCTGATGGATTGCTTGAGCAAAGCAAGGTACTTTTCAAAGATTGATTTGAAAAGCGGATATCACCAGATTTGCATGAGAGAAGGCCATGATTGGAAGATAGCATTCAAAACAACTGAGGGTTTGTATGAATGGCTTGTTATGCTGTTTGGCTTAACAAATGCACCAAGTACCTTTATGAGGTTGATGAATGAAGTCCTGAGGGATTTCATCGGGAAGTTTGTCATCGTATACTTGGATGACATACTGGTTTATAGTAAATCAGTGGCAAAGCACTTGAAGCATTTGGCTACAATGATGCAGAAACTACAACAGGAGAAGCTGTTGATTAATATGAAGAAGTCCTCATTCATGAAGAAAAAACTCATTTATTTGGGATTTGTTATTTCAGAAAATGAGTTCAAGATGGATCCGGATAAGGTGGAAGTGATCAAGAATTGGCCACCACCGAGGTATGTATTCGAGGTGAGAATTTTTCATGGTTTGGCTAGTTTCTACCAAAAATTCATCAGGAATTTTAGTGGAATCATGGCAGAAATGATGGATACAGTGAAGAAGTGGCATAAGTATTTTCATTGGATAGAAGAAGCTGAAAAGAGTTTCAATCTGTTGAAAAGGAAGATCATGGAAAAATCGGTTTTGGTGTTGCCAGATTTCCAGAAAACATTTCAGGTGAAATGCGATGCAAGCGGATTTGCAATCGGGGCAGTCTTGAATCAAGAAGACAGGCCGATAGCATATTTCAGCGAGAAGTTGAATGAAGTAAAATTGAAATACTCCACGTATGATAAGGAGTTTTATGCTATCATACAAGCATTAAAGAAATGGAGGCATTACTTGATACCCAAAGAATTTGTATTGTACAGTGACAATCATGCACTRYAGTTTGTGACTCAAYAGGAGAAGTTGAATCAGAAACATGTAAAATGGGTTGAGTATATGCAGAATTTCACATTTGTGATTAAACATATTTCTGGTACTGCTAACAAAGTTGTTGATGCTTTGAGCAGGAAGTGTTTACTGTTGCAGGAGTTCAGAGTCCGCACTTTAGGTTTTGATGATCTCAGGAATATGTACGCAGATGATCTAGATTTTCAAGAAGCATATGAAGCAGCTGAGAATCCAGTTCTCAGAGACATAAGCTATGGATAGAATACATGATCTAGAAAGTATTTTTTTTCAGAGGCAATCAACTGTGTATTCCGAAATTCTCCATGAGCGAGAATCTATTGAAGGAGAAACATAGTGGTGGATAGGCAGGAAATTTCGGTCATGAAAAAACATTCAAAAAATTGAATGAGTCATATTTTTGGCTGGGAATGCGAGTGGATGCCAAAATATTTGTAGACAAATGTAGAATTTTCCAGCATTTGAAGGGAAGAAAGTAGAATGCGGTTTTTTATCAATCGTTGCCCATACCAGAAAGGTCGTGGGATGCGATAAGAATGGATTTTGTATTGGGGTTGCCAAGGACACAAAGAGGTGTTGATTCAATATTTGTGGTAGTGGATAGGTTTTCCAAGATGGCACACTTCATCCCATTTCATAAGACCAGTGATGCAAATCACATTGAAAATCTGTTCTTCAAAGAGGTCATTCGACTTCATGGGTTTCCGAAAAGTATAGTTTCAGACAGAGACATGAAATTCATAGGGAATTTTTGGAAGACCTTATGGAAGAAGCTGGGGACTAATTTGATGTTTAGTTCATCTTATCATCCTTAGATGGATGGACATATGGAAGTGGTCAACATAAGTCTGGGAGACTTGCTGAGAAGCTTGGTGACAGAGCACCACAACAGTTGGGACAATATATTACCACAGGCAGAATTTGCGTACAATGACTCAGTGAATCGGAGCACAGGCCAGAGTCCATTTCAGGTTGTTTATGGCATGCAGCTGAGGGGAATTTCTGAACTGAGAGAGTCAGGACAAACTGCTACTAGGAGAACTAGTGAAGAGGAATTCACTGAGGTGATGAAGGAACTTCACAGCTAGGTGAAGGAGTGGTTGCAGAATTCAAGTCAGGAATACAAGCACAGAGCAGATCAACATCGGAGACAACTTCAGTTCGAGGCTGGTGATCTAGTTTTGGAACATTTGAGGAAAGAAAGGTTCCCGAGAGGAGCATACAATAAGCTGAAGATGAAGAAAATTGGGCCATGCAAGGTCTTGAGAAAATTTGGGGACAATACTTATGAGATTGAACTACCCGATGGGATCCGAATTTCTCCGATATTCAATGTCTCAGATTTGTACCCATACAGAGCTGGAGAGGCAGAGACTAGAGATGAGCAGCTAGCAATCCAGTGGATGAAGAAAATGCTAGTTGCAGAGAAG
The DNA here is from genome assembly GCA_000966675.3 of Picea glauca. Classification (NCBI taxonomy): domain Eukaryota; kingdom Viridiplantae; phylum Streptophyta; class Pinopsida; order Pinales; family Pinaceae; genus Picea; species Picea glauca. Next base: position 46,363 of record JZKD02S1659471.1, read on the forward strand.
CCACAGATGGAATGCATACTGGACAAGAGAGTGAGTAAGAGGAGCAGGCGAAAACAATATTTTGAGTATCTGGTCAAGTGGAAGAACCATCCAATTGAAGATTCCAGCTAGGAGACTGAAGCTGAGATACAGAAGCATGGATAGACTGTGCAGGAGCTCATGGAAAGGAGCCCATGAAAGTTTTCAAGCGAGGGAGTATGATGCAGGAGCATCCGCAACACATCAAGCAAGCCAGCATGGAAGCAGAGGACAGCTGGACAAGCCAGCACAAATTTTGAAAACACTTTGGAATTGTTGCCCAAATATTAAATGAGCCATTAAGATGAGGTGCACTTGTATATTGTAAATGGACCTTGAGCGGATAGATCTCGTCCTTAGTAGGTAGACGACATTTAAAATAGTTAATGTAAAGTAGATAGAATTTAATTCTAGACTAGATAGTTGTAGAGAGGAAGAGGGAAACGGGATATAGACACCGTCATTGTGCATTGTAACATTATTCAGAAGCATTTGGAGCAAGAAGAAGCAGAGAGCTGTGTAAAAACACCCATCTACAAACATTTGAATTAATAGAAAGCTTTGATTCAAATTCATGGTTTGTGTTGTTCTCTATGTATTGGTGTTGAATGATAGGCTCATGAACATTTGCTTCCTGTTATACATTTTCTTTTATATGTTGTGTATGTGATTTCATGTATGAATTGAAGTTTGAGAGGGAGATGGAATGAGTTTCAATTGTTTCTCTATTTGAGCCAGAGAATTCCTGCAAGGAGTGCAGTTGAAGTGTCCGCAAGGAGTGCATACAGAGGGTTCAGATAGAGATAGTTTTTGTTCTCATTCATCCAGAAGTGCAGTTGGGCACAGGAGCCATGCAAGGAGTGTGCAGGTCAGGTAAAAGTCTCAGGGTTGTGAACCTGAGTGAAGCATTTGAAATATTTCTACTGCAGGTGTGCGTAGAGTCAAGTGACTTCAACACTTCGACGTTGCTGAAGGTTTGCCGCAAGGAGTGTGTGCAAGAGTTTTCTTGAAGGACTTGAGGTCGTGGGGAAAATATCAGGAGGGATAGGACCTTCGAATTTGTTGAAGGACAGTGTAGAAATTTTTTTCCTTGAAGGTTGGAAAGAAGCATCACAAGTTTGCACGCAGGTGGATAAGTTCTATCGAAGAACACTTAGTCATTTCGTGGATTGCATAAGGAAGAACGGATGGTCAATATCTTCCAGGGAAAATCAGCGAATCACCATGAGTCGTTGGATCTCGCGGGGGTGCAGGGGGATACTAGAGATATTCCCATAGTGTTTAAAGCTCAGAAGGGGTAGAGCCGTTGATCCAAGCCAGCTAGGGGCGTTGGATTATTCGCGAAATCGCCTATCGGGATTTCGTAAGAAAGGAATCGAAGATTTGGTAATGAGAGTCGCGAAATCACGATACGTGATATCCCGATGGATACAAGTACAGTGTGGGGCCACAAGATTTGGTGGTGGAAAGGTAGCACACTGTATCGGGGTTCAGAAAAAGTAAAGTCCTGAAACATTGGACATCAGGATTCGTGATCCCGCGAAGTCTGAAATCTCGATGAGGTGATGGGACCGTTGAAAAGTCAAAGCCACGAGCTCATCGGATTTTTTTCATATCGGGACTTGGGAGTCAGAGAACCAAGTTGCTCGACACCGCGAGTGTCGAGATCCCAATAGATAAAGTCCCGACAAAGGAATGGAAGGGTTAGCATTGAATCATATTGGGTCTCGGAGATTCGAGAGTCCTACGCTCGATCACTAACCTCGCAAGGTTGTGAAGTCCGATTCCCCGATAAGTAAAGAGAGGGGGAGTCGCGCAAAGAGATCTGTGGGTGTAGATTTCCTGATAGGGAAATAGAAGGACCGGTTAGTGTTCTTCGGGCTGAGGAAAGAGAAGATCATGTGAGCAGGCGTGCCTGCGGGTGCGACACTGCGTCACTTTGGTATTCCTTTATTGATTCTTGTCATCAATAGATTGTCACATTCAATAAATATGGAACCAAATCATATGGAGGAACCCCTAACATAAAACCATAACTCGAGAGAAGAATAGTGAGGAACTAGAGTCGAGCCCCATTTTCCCAACTTGTTACATATTTATACAGATATCTAGGGATAAAAACCCTAATATGTTCATCCCAATAATACCCCATTACCATGCATACTTCCCTTAGATAACTTTCTATTTGGCTTGTTGTTCTCTGAGCATGCTCCTTTTCTATTGTTCTTCTATTTATGGAATGTTAAGTTTTCATCCTTTTTTTATGCTTTATTTTCTCTCCTTTTTGCTTTATCCATTGTCGACTTTATTCTTTTGTTTGTGCGTTGTCTTCCTTCTACACAATTAACTCCTTTTGTGCACTTTCCTCCTAGATGCCCCTTGGATTCATTCTCCCTATAATTCCTTCTTCTTCCACACACTTTTCCTATACTTAGTATTTTTCCCCAAAATCGTATCGAAACTGATTTTTTTTTCCCAAAGCTACATGTCCAACAGGCCCCCAAAACTCACATGTGGCTCATATCAGGCCACTCAAGCATGTTTCCTACTCTTCCATGCTAAAATGAAGTTTTAAGAGGAATACTTTGCTACCTCCACCTCTTTGATGATTATGGCCTCTATTTTTGCTATCTCCTTTTCCCTCTGCACGATCAAATTTGTAAGTTCTTCCTCTGCTTTAATCGATGCTTGATTTACCTTACCCTGCATAGTGGCCAACTCTCCAGTTAGTATCACTTCTTCTTCTTGTAGTGGTCCTAGTATCTATTGAAGGATATTTTTTTGATCCATCATATTCTCTACCTCTATGTATGACTACCTCTGCACTAAAATGGTTTTCATCCACTCTACTGGTGGAAGTGTCGTTATCTTCTGTGAACCCTGATGTGATCTTTCTTTTTCTTCTCTTAAGCGTGCTTCCACTACCTTCATCTCCTTTTACCAAATCGGTACATATATATGTGTTCTCCTCATAGAGTTTGGAGAATTCTCCTTCTAATTTTTTGATATTGGTAATTGATTTCATTTCAATTCTTTCCCCGGCATGCTCCATAATTTTAAGTTCTCAATTTTATCATGAAAGCATTTAATGAAATCCCCAATTTTCAAAGATTGATCTACCATAGTAGCTTCTACCACTATAGGGACTTCTGGAATTTCCTTATATAGCTTCTAGACTAATTCTTGGGTTTTTTTTCTAAGGCTTCAACTTTGTCCTTCTCCTTTAATGATTTATTGGCCCTCTCCTCAGCCTCGTCTTTATTCTCTCGAAATTCTTCTACTCTACCTTCAACTTCCTTCTTTTGTTGAAGTGTCATGCCATACTGCTCCTGTAAATGGGCTCTTTCATCCCTGATTCCTTCCAATTATTTGTGTGCTTCCTCTCCTCTATTCTTCATTTCTTCCAACAATCCTGCTTTCAAGTCCTCTAGTCTTTGCATGGGCCTCCATGATACAACTATATTGATATAGGCCAGTGCATTGAATTTCTCTTGTAACTCACCCATTGGAAACTGCAGTGCATATGTCTCAATCATTAAGGTTTTATGCCCTAGTGTTAGTTGTGTTAGGGCCAACTACACACTTTACGCTTCCCTCCTTGGCTCCGTGGACAGTCCTTCCCTGGTCCTCTACTCTTTTGTGATGCTTGTCGCTTCTAGCATATGTTGGAGTCCTACCTGTTGATCCTGCACTTTATTATGGTTTTCTTCTTTCTTCCTTGTTGATTATGTTCGTATCATCATTATTTAATATTTAAAATGGGGTCTCTCCATGTTCTTAGGCCTTTTTGTGTGTCCCCTTTCATGTTTTTTCCTCGTATCATTCATTTTTGTCCTTGTTGTTGGGACTCGTTGTTGTGTCTCTATTGTGGATGGCCTAGGATGATATCTTGTGGTATTTTTCTTCTCATCATTAGGATCGTCATATTTTTTCTACCAATATTCTACCTCATTTGAGTGCCCTATTTTCTTGACTGGGATTTGCCATTCTTCTTCCTAGTCATTAAATATCAAGCTCGCGTCCTCTATTGTCAACCTATAATAAGTTGTCAACAATTGGCATGTTGGATCCTTTTTGTCCTACATGTACATATGGTGCATGCCTGATATAAACCACATAATATATTTATATTCTACTATTTTGGCTGATATGTATGGTGTGTGCCCAACCAAATATGTGATATTCCAAGTAGACAAAAAATGTGTCATTACTGTCATTTTGTCTTCTCTTAATTGTTGTGTGCCATAAATTGGCATACCTCGTAGACAAATTGTTGCTACCTGATGTTCACATGCATTGGTAATACCATGGTTCTTTCCACTCAATAAGTGCAATCAAGATCAACAACCATGTGTAATGGAATTTTGTGCCCTTTTCCAGGTTCTCCATGTAATCCTGTAAAATTTTGTTTACTAAAAAGGTAGCCCAGTTCAACTAAACTCCTTCAACACATTTATATGTGGCTACAATTACTGTGTATTGTACCTCATCTTTGCGAGATTTTCATAGCATCTTGTGGGCCAATACCTGCATTGCAAACCTCACATTTTTATCATTGATCCTTTTGACATACAAACCCCTCTTGCCCATAAACATATGGAATTTTTCTTCACTAACTTTGAGAGGGATCGCTCTCCTTCCTTGTTAAATCATCACAATATCATTTGATACTTGGGGATTTGTTGAAATAATGTAACTGCAAAGTGTATTCTAATTATTGTTGTTGTATTATTCATTAGATCAATCCCCTATTGCGGATTGATCATGTCATCTATTGTAAAAGACCAAATCCACTTTTGCAGATTGATCAAAACATAATTGTAATAGGTAGAATAAGAAGTCGGCCCCATAATATATTAAAGAGGCCCCAAAATATATTAAATGTGGTTATAACCACCCAAATTGAGAATTTGGCCCTGCCAGTGAAAAGACATCTACACACGTGTAAGAGTTGTATAAATAAGGAGGCTAGCACCTCATTTAGACACACAATCACTTGTTCATTGAGAAGAAAGTTTCAGAGCTGTAGTTGGAGGAGAGAGAGAGAGAGAGAGAGAGAGAGAGAGAGAGAGAGAGAGAGAGAGAGAGAGAGGCGTATTCGTGGGAGAGGACTGTATGTATGTGTTTGAGTTATCTCTCTGGCTGTGTATTAGCTATCTATAATAAGGAAGTTTTGTTGGGTTTTCTCCCCCATGAGGGTTTCCTAAGATAAATGATGTGTCTCTTGTGATTGTGTATTTCTCAACGATCCTATCTTATGCTATTGTTATGTAGTGAAATGAAAATAACTCTAATAATATCTTAAACCTTAACATGGTATCAGAGCTAAGCTGAAGATAAGATCTTTCACAAGAGAAAGTGGAAAACGTCATTGTTGTCGTACATGCAAATTAGGAATTTTTGTTGGTGAAGTATTTCAGCCCTAAAACCATCTGGAAAGGTGTTCCCTTCCTCAAGGATCACTTTGGCATCCTCAGCGCAACTTTTTCAGTGGTTAGATCTCCCGGAAAGCTAAACCCTAGTCTTCACAAAGTACCAGAAAACCAGAAAACCAGAGTACCAGAAGTACTAGAGTACCAAAAGTACTAGAAAACCAGAAGCACCAATCTAGAAATACACTGGTCAAGTTTGAGGGGGTAAAAGTTGGATTTTTAAAAATCTGGCTGCACCAGCTTACTCGCCTCAGCTCAGCACATCTATCCTGTGGATAAGAATTTCAAAATTTGAAGTTTGAAAAATTAGGGTTTCCTCATAAAACCCTAAGTTGCTACTACAGTTGCAGTATCAATTGCAATTGCAGTATCAATTGCAGTTGCAGTCGTAGTACCAGTTGCAGTCACCCTTGAAGTTCTTAATATTTGGTTATAATTGTCGTTTCTACCAGATCGTGCCTCTACCTGCAAATTTCGTCAGAGGTATGTACTCACACATGTTTAAACTATTAAGATTTAAAGGGTATTTGCAGGAGAAGAGATCTCTTTCCATAGATCCAGAAGGATCTCAATATCCAACACATTCACAGGAATGATGCAACCTAGGTGTGATTATTCTGATATGCATCTGTTTGTTATGAAATTATTTTGATTAGTGTTGCATGTTGTAGCCATGACCATCATTCTAACCTTTGGTCAAAATATGATTCAAGGTATTAGATGGATTAAAATTTGAGATCATAGAGTTTATCCTCTAACCCAATCTTCTGTCAAGATAACATATTGTCTTAGTACAGAAGACAGGTTGAAGAAATCACTCATCATCTTGAGTGAAGGAGACTTGGAAGAAAAGCAAGCACACTCATTCTTGAGGACAAGGCTCCAGGTTTGATTAATCAAGTTGATAAGAGTCAAAGGTACACATGACAAATTGATGACTACCCCTTTACAAGTAACCACTATAGTTGAGATAGAAGTCTTTGTAAAGTATTATACTTGGTAGCATGTGAGCATATAGGGGTAAATACTTAATGTAATCATTTGCCTGATACAACTAACACCTCCTCTAGGAGAAACCTCGTGTGTTAGTTCTAGGTTTCCATGGAGGAATGTTCGATCACAACACTATAAGAGTGTTGACCTCATTTCGTAGTGTATCTCTTACTTTTGATCGTTGCTTTAGACAAGCCATGAATTATAGCTATAAAGGATATATTGTGATGATTATTCGTGCTATTGCTTTATCTATTATTATCAAAAGGATATTATTATAGCTTGTTGTTTTGTTGACCTTGTTTCAGGTCATAAGTGATAACCCTGAGAAAGCTATAGTGAAGGTTGCAGAAGGAAACATATTATATGAGACATGAAGCAGACTATGTACATGACCATATGCACTCATGCACCAAAGAAGATGAAGAAGAAGCTATCTCTTGAGATTCAAAGTATCTCATATGAATATTGATTGAAAGGAGCAGAAGGCTCCAAAGATGAACGGACATTAGAATGGGAAGCAGACCTCGTTTGAGGCCTGACCCAATATTTCATATTTAGACTTGGTATGCAAAACCAAGTATATCCTATAAGAGATCAGCAGAGATGTGACCTTTTATGAAGATGCAACGCTCAATAAATCAAGAAGATTCCAGCTTGAAGAAGTATACGAAGAGGAACGTGTTGCTCCTAGAACTACATAATCAGTGAGGGAGGTTACTAGAGTTGCAGAACCAGTAAGGGAAGTCGTAACTTCCCCTGATGGGGAAATTTTAGAAGATCATGACATAGAAGAATTTCAAGAACCTCCTCAGATGACGATCTCCCATAAGAGAAAGCTTGCTTGGGCTAGGGAGCTTATTAAATATGGAGAGAAGTATGGTGTTCCGAAAGAAACCATGAGACAGGTGAAGAGACCTAAGCCATTTTCCAGCTATATGGCTTTGATGTGTGATCTCCTAGAAAATGATCCTACTTTCTTTGAAGAATCCATTCATAAGTAAGAATGGGCAGATTGCATGAAAGAAGAATACCAATCCACAATAAAGAATGATGTATGGGAATTAGTTAGCAAATTGAAGAGAAAGGTTGTGGTATCTTCCAAATGGATCTTCAAAATAAAACATGTTGCTGATGGAAGTATTGAGAAGTATAAAAAAATATTTGTTGCTTGTGGATTTTCTTAAAAGGAAGGCATTGACTATGAAGAGACATTCACTCATGTAGCCATATACACTTCGATCAGAACCATCATATCCCTTGCAGCTAATATGAAGTGGAAGTTACACCAGATGGACATAAACACATCTTTCCTAAATGGTGTCATTGAAGAAGAAGTGTATATAGAGAAACCTCAAGGATTTGAAGTTGAATATAGGAAGACTCGTGTCTGCAATTTGAACAAGGATCTGTATGGATTGAAGCAAGCTCCTAGAGCTTGGTATGGAAGGATAGACAGTTTTCTGATGAGATTGGGATTTAAAAAGAGTAAAGAAGATTTTAACCTCTACTTCAAGGTTATGAACAAAGAGCCAGTGATATTGTTGTTGTATGTGGATGACTTATTCTTAACTGGAGAACAAATGCTCATCACCGAATGTAAGAAGAAGCTCACTTCAGAATTTGAGATGAAAGACCTTGGCCTAATGCATTATTCCTCAGGTCTTGAGGTATGGCAGAGTTCAAAGAGGATCTTCCTTAACCAAGGGATGTATGCAGTCGAAAACTCGAAGAGATTCGACATTTTGGAGTGCAAGTCCATGAATACACCCATGGAAATGAAGTTGATGCTACTAGTTGACACATCATAAGAATTGATTGATGCCATGTTGTATAGACAAATCATTGGATTGTCGATGTACCTGATGAACACCAGAACGGATATCTGTTTTTCTGTGAATACTTTGAGTCAATTTCTGGTAGAACCCATACATGTTCACCTAGTTTCTGCAAAACATGTGATGAGGTACCTTAAGGGTACATTAGATTGTGGTCTCAGCTATGATGGAGATCATGAATTCACATTGAGTGGGTACACTAATTCAGATTGGGATGGAAGTGTCTCTAACAAGAAGAGCACTTTAGGATTCTGTTTCAGTTTGGGATCAACCATGATCTCATGGCAGAGTAGGAAGCAATCCATCATTTCTCTCAGTGCAATGGAAGAAGAATACATTGCTATGTGTTCTTCCAGCTGCGAAGTTATATGGCTTTGAAAATTGTTAACCAGTCTATCTGACCTAGAGATGGAAGCAACCAAGATCGTATGTAACAACCAGAGCTGCATAGAGATGACAGAGAATCATGTATTTCATGACAAGTTGAAGCACATAGAGATCCGATATCATTACATCTATGACATGGTGCAAAGAGGATCCATAAAGCTCCAATATGTTAGCACAAATGAACAGGTTGTCGATGTGTTGACTAAGCCTCTATCTCGTGTAAATTTTGAGCACTTTCAAGATAAGATTGGTATAGTTCGAAAGGACCTCCCTCAAAAGGGGGAGTAGTGTTGTGTTGATATATGCCTAGTATTGCGCTTCCAACTTAATTGTTGTGACATAAATCCAGTCTAGTACTGTGACTCCAGATTAAATGTTGTGTTGAGATATGCCTAGTACTGTGTTTCCAGCGTAATTGTTGTGACGTAAAGCAAGTCTAGTACCGTGCTTCCAGCTTAATTGTTGTGATGAAAAGCAAGTCGAGTACTGTGCTTCCATATTAATTGTTGTGACGTAAAGCCAGTCTAGTACCGTTCTTCCAACTTAATTGTTCTGACGAAAAGAAAGCCGAGTACTGTGCTTCTAGCTTAATTGTTGTGATATAAAGCCAGTCTAATACCGTGCTTCCAGCTTAATTGTTGTGACGTAAATACATCCTAGTATTGTGCTTCTAGCTTAATGGTTGTGACGTAAAGCCAATCTAGTATTGTGTTTCCATCTTAATTGTTGTGTTGTGATTCCAACTTAATTGATGTGGTGTTTCCAGCTTAATTGATGTGTGGTGTTTTCCAGCTTAATTTTTGTGTGGTGTTTTCTAGATTAATTGTTGTGTGGTGTAGGAGATTAATTGTTGTGAGGATGTGATAACTCAATTGCTATGATGATCTGTCAACTTAATTACTGTGATGTGTTGCCAACCTCGTGATGTGTTTCCATCCTCATGATGTGATGATGTGTTGCCATCCTTTGTGCTATGATATTGCTACTTTTGATGTTGTATCAACCTTGTGTTGTTATTGATAATGAGGATGTATTAGTGTTGTACTAATCCATGTCGATGCAGTTGATGATGATGATGTCACTTCAGGCTCTTGCTAAATATGATGATGATGATGCCACTTCAGCCTCTTGCAGAAGATGATGATGATGATGCCACTTCAGCTCCTGAGTCCTTGTTGAAGATGATGGAGATGATATTATTTCATATTTAATGCTGAAGATGATGATGATGTTACCTTAGCCTCATAACGATGAGGATGTTGATGCTACTCCAACACTATGTTGTGTTGATGATGCTCCAACCTCGGTGTTGTGTTGATGATGAGAAAACAAAATCGATGATTTATAGATATGCCTGTCAATGTTCCAAGATGATATTGATGATGATGTCCTCTCACCCACCTAATGCGATTGATGATGTTGTCCTCTCTCTCACCTAATGATATTATAGAATACCCTTCTTTTTAAGGGGGAGTGTTGAAATAATGCCACTGCAAAGTGTATTCTAATTATTATTGTTGTATTATTCATTAGATCAATCCCCTATTGCAGATTGAGCATGTCGGCTATTGTAAAATACCAAATCCCATTTTGCAGATTGGTCAAAACATAATTGTAATAGGCAGAATAAGAAGTCGACCCCATAATATATTAAAGGTGGTTATAACCATCCAGATTGAGAAGTCGGCCTTGCTAGTGAAAAGACACCTCCACACGTGCCAGAGTTGTATAAATAAGGAGGCTAGCACCTCATTTAGACACACACTCACTTGTTCATTGAGGATCAAGTTTCGGAGCTACAGTTGGAGAAGAGAGAGAGAGAGAGAGAGAGAGAGAGAGAGAGAGAGGCACATTCTTGGGAGATGACTTTTTGTATTTGTTTGAGTTATCTCTTGGCATTGTATCGGCTATCTATAATAAGGAAGTTTTGCTGGGTTTTCTCCCCCGTGAGGGTTTCCCAGGATAAATGATGTGTCTCTTATGATTGCGTATTTCTCAGTGATACTATCATATGCTATTGTTATCTAGTGAAATACAAAGAGCTCTAATAATAGCTTAAACCTTAACAATATCGATCCAAAGTGTCCCCCCATGAACACAATTTACCAATACCTTCACACATGCATTAATTTCTATACTCCACCTGAAATGTGGAATTTCCAATAGGTTCAATATTCCTACCTTCTCCAACCCTGACACCCACTCTTGTGCCTCTATTAGGATTTATCCTATTCCTGGGACACTCTTAGTGCACAAATATTTCTCCTTGGCCAACTCTGGGAATTCATGTGCATCAGTGATGTCATGGTCCATAGACTTAAGGCTGGAAATATTCCTGAGTATATCTTCATCACTAATTATACCAACCGGAATTGGTGTTATCTAGAATGGGTACTTCCCATTGGTTGGTACATTGAAAAGTGATGTAGTTTCCATCCGTGATAGTAGGTAGTCTCTGTGAAATGTTTCTAGTGGAGATGAAGTTGAAGCTCTGGCTGCCTCCTCGACCTCTTGTGATGTTATTAGCTGTTTCTCCTATTTTCTCACTGCTACAGATGGTCCTACAAATTTCGACGGTGTCATTCATTTCTTGTGACAGATTCTTGGACAAGATCTACATATCTTCATGGGTAGTTGTTGCTCGGCTCTAGTTCTCTCGAATTCACTCTAGTTCATTTTATTTTTCTCCCGCTCGCATACAACAATGACTTACCCTTCATGACCTTGTGTTTTTTTTGTGTCTTCATGCCAACTGTACATGTCTCATCCTACCTTAACTTCCTTGTCCAATCCACCACCAAGGGTGATGAGTTGTTTAACTAAATGCTCCTTTATTACCAAATATGTCGTGTGATTTTTCCCTCATACTTATAATTTGTCATTAGTTTCAGTGAATTTTACAATTTACTACTCTACGACATCTTTATGACCTGTCACTCCCACTTCACAATCATCATTTACGCTCTTTAATTATTTTAACAAACTTGTCATTGCCAAACTACACAACAGTTCTTACTTTTGCATTAATGTTCTTTGCAGTCCCTCTCTTATATCTATTTTTTTGTGAATTTATGTAGTTCCATTCAAATGCATGATAACCATTCCTTCTGTGCAATCTCCAAGTCCTTGTACTCTGTAATCTTTTTCTTTTTTCCCTATCTAATTTTTATTTGATTTTCTTCCCTTTTCTAATTTTTATTTGTTTTTCTATGTTTTTCCTTCCTACTATGGTACAACTACTATAATACATGGATTATGGTGTAGCCTATATTACTGTGCATATTTTTGGCCATCTCTATAGATATTCGGTCGACTTCCATTCACCATTCCTCCAAAGGATTCTCCATTCAATGTTTCTAAATACACAACATATGTCTCTGTTATGTGTTGAATCGCATAGGATCCTAACTAGTGCATTCTAAACTTTCCTAGATGTTGCATGAACTTGTTGTCATAGAGTAGTACCATATATCCCACTTGAAACTTTTTGTGTTTTATTTGTCGATCATACCAATCTTTCTCTCTAGCCTTCTGAACTTGCTGTTAAAAACCTGTGGCAAACCAATCTTCCTCAAGATGTACTAACTGTGCCAATATCTCCTCTATTGCACCAGTGTCTGATAGCTCAATGATTGTTGCAATGCACAAGTTAGATAGAATGAAATCCATTGTCATCACTGCTTCCTTCCCATTGACCAATTTGAAAGGTGTATGACATGTCAAATTTTTACTTGTCGTTATGTAATCCAATAACACGGTAGGAACTCTTAAGTCCCAATCATCCCTCCATACATTAAAAATTTTGGTCAAGGCATTCTCTAATATTTTATTGAAAGAATCCACTATTCCATTATCCTAAGGATGATATAGGGTACTCTTCTAATGATGGATTTGGAACTCCTCAGGCAATGTTGCAATTGTCTTATTAAGAAAGTGTGTTCCTTGATCGTTGCGTAATATGTGTGGACATCCAATACTTGTGGTTATATTCTCAAATAAAAAACTCCCAGTAGTCGCTATGGTGCAATCTCTAACTGGGGTGACTTTTGCACATCTTGTCAAATATGTTGTCACACTGATAATGTACCTTTCCCTTGATATTCTTTCTTATGGATTGATTGGTCCTACAAATTCTATTCCCCACTTATAAAATTCTTGCAATGTAACCTGTGGATTTAAATGAATTTCATCTCTCCTAGATGGATTTCCCACTCTTTGACATACATCCCATGACTAAGCGTATTTTTTCACATCTTCATGAAGTGTGGGCCACCAAATCCTTATGCACAAAATATTTTGTGCAGTTGCGTATCATTTGGTCTCTCGTGTTCCAACAAAATATTTTGTGCATGACGCTTTGGTGGCCTACACTTCGCGCATCATTGGTCTCTTGATTGGCCTATAAAATATTTTGATATGCATCATTGGTCTCATGTTCCAACACACAGCGTCTCAATATTCCATCCGCACCCAAATTTTATAAAATCCATGCAATCAACTAATAATCTTTTTCTTTCACTACCAGTTGTTTCTTCTGTGCTACTGTCATCTTTGATGGAGACATGCATGTAATTAGAAACTATATGATGTTCGAGAAGTAATCATCCACCATATTCATTATAAACATAAGTGCATCTGGTAATATGTCATCTAAATTTCCTACATCTTCACCTGACAATATGTGAGATAGATGATCTGGACCTACATTCAACTTCGCAAGTTTTACTATCACCTCAAAATTGTATTCCTGGAACAATAGTATCCATATGCATATTCTCCCCCCAAACACTGACTTATTAACTAAGTATTTTAATGCAGAATGGTGTGTATACATATTAAAGTGAGACCCCAATAAATAATATGTGAACTCATGTAGCGCATACACCATTTCCAATCCTTCTCGTTCCATGGTAGTATAATTATTCTTTGCTATAGACAAATTCCTACTTGCAAAATAAATTGGGTGATCTATGTCTCCTTCCCCTGGTTGAGATAGTATTGTGCCCAATGATATGGATGATGAATCTAGATGTACATGGAACTCTTTCTTCCAATCTGGAAAGATCAAAATCAGTTGGGTTACTAGTTTAAGTTTCAAGGTGTCCAAACCCTTTTGACAGTCCTCATTCCATTGAAACTTTTCTTCCTTCTTCAATAACTTTTCCATTGGTGTTTTGATCTTCCTGTAACTTTTCCCGTAATAGCTTGTATGACCTAGATTTTCCCTTAGTTTTCTGACTGATGTAGGAGGTTCTAATAGTAGAATTACTGTGATCTTGGCTGGATATACTAATAGTCCTTGTTTTCAAGCTACATGTACCAAGAAAACTCCAAACAATGCACAAAAAATACACTTCTTCAAGTTTAGCGAAATCTGACACTGTTTGCACCTATCCAACATCATATTTAGTACTTCTATGTGATCCCTCAATAGACTAAACACATTCCAATCATACAGGTACACTTCAAGGAGCTTATGAATAAATTCCTTGATTGTTGTAACCACTACTTTGGAAAACACCACCGAAGCATTCTTCAGTCCAAAGGGCATGAATGTATATTGATAGCTCCCGCACTCTATTGCGAAATTAGTCTTGTGTCAATCCTCTTGCACAATTTTTATCTGATGGTACCCAAATAATACATGTATGAAATAAAAAGTCTCTTGTTCACGTACATTCTCAAAGACCTCATATGTGAATGGTGTTGGAAATGGATCATGTAAACATGCATCATTCAACTTACTTAGATCCATGTAGATCTTGATCCCTCCTATCTTTTTCTCCTGCATGACCATTGGACTAATCCATCCAGATTCCTCTACCGATTCTGTAACGATTATTAAATTATAATTAATTTGATAATCTGATTGTCCTAAAATGTTAGCTAAATGATAATTATTTCTTAAATAATATTAACTAATTAATTATTATTAATTACTTGTTCATATCTATCAATGATTAATTAATTATTAATTGACTTATTAATTTATTGAGTAAAGAATTAAAAGGGGTTAATAATTTTAATTTGTTAAAGACTTACGTACACAGGAAGGGATAAGACATTGAACATAAAGGGATAAGATATTAATTATAAAGGGATAAGATATTAATTATAAAGGGATAAGATATTAATTATAAGGGGATAAGATAATAAATAAATGGATAAGGAAGTTAATGAAAGGGGGGAGTCAGTGAAAGGGGAATATGACGAGGGAGAGTTGGGGGGTGAAGGGATTCTTTTTTTTGGGGGAAGGAAGCATTTTGGGGGGTTCTCTTGGATTTGCAGAAAGGAGAGTTTGAGTTCTGTAGTCGGGAGGATTAGTACAGGGGGCACCGATTTGCTGGGGGTTTTGGGCACGGGGGCCAGGATATCCATATGGTATCCTAGAGCTAGGAAGTTGTCCTAGTTGGCAGGGTGGAAACACGGTTTTGGGTAGTGTTTGACACAGTTTCAGCAACGAAAAACCAGATTGACGGGGAAATTAGCATCAGGGAGAGGTAAAATTGTTTTATTCTGTTATGAATTTTATTATTCGTTGATAAATTTATATGCGTATGTGCTGAATTTATAAGAAATTACTGAGTTTCTGAAATCAAGTAGAAGTTACTGTTTCAGTTTATGGAATTTAATGGATGTTAAATTAATACGGTTACTACAGGTTCAATAATTCTTGTGTCCAACATCATGTCTAGTTAAACTTTCACCTTCTCTTTGTACTTTGGATTTAACCTATAAGGCCTCTAGTGCACTGGATTAGCACCTAGTTTCAGTGAAATATTCATCTCACCTAAGTCTCCAGCTATCCCCTTCATCTCTGAAATTTTTATTGGGAATAGGTCTTGGTATTCTTGTAGTAAGCATGCAATCTTATTTACTGTTTCATCACTCCAATAATACCATATATACACAAACTTGGGATTATTTGTTGTCCCAATGTTTACCTTATGAATCTTTATCGGTTATATGTATGTGGCAGACTCAATATCTGGCCCTTATACTAATTGTTCTCCTTTTGTTTTAGGTACTTGTACATTTTTAGGATCATCCTCATCCTATTCTTTGTTAGCTACATTGTAGCATTCTAATAACTCATGGAAATTTATATTAGCTCTATGCACACTGCACTCTAATACTACCTCCATCATTCCTTCTTCCAAGAAAATATTACTTTGAATAGCTTGTAACACTTCATCTCTTGATGGAGATTCATGTTCAAATGTGAATGTGACTCTAAACCTTTGGATCAAATATTACCATTGTGTCGTCTCCATACACATTTCCAATTACAAATACCGGCTTTTGGAATTTTGTCCATTGTGTGTGTAAATTTGTGCATCCATTTTGTCTTTGGTACTGAACTCCATAAACCCCTACACTGCTCAACATGGCCTATTGGCTCACTATTTCATGTATATTTCTATGCAATGACTTCTTCTAAAGTACCAAACCTTATTTGCATGAGTGTGCTACACTGTTACCATTGGGCATAGGCCCAAATTGGGGAAAAGTATATTTTTGGAAAGAAAAGCATGAAGTGGGAGAAAGACAACTGGTAGGAAAAGCATTACGTACAAGGTAAAGCCGCATGCCATGCATGCATGCAATAATACCTAACCATTCTAGGGTTATGGTTTTGGTAAACATTGTAACAATTGTCAAACTAATAGGTGAGTATAAATAAAGATCTAGGGAGTAGGTTGAGGTTTTTTTTTGGTTACTACTATAGTTCGAAGTTCGAGTATGTATTATCGCAGAAGAACATTGTATGCATAGCCTATTATTGTGATAAGATGTTGAGTTTTAGAGAGTAACTTAGGAATATCTTGAGGGTTATATCATAGGCTGAGGATCTTGGTGTGATCTAGTCCACCTCATTAAATATCTTGACCCAATTGAGGGAGAATTGTAATGCGCATAGCACCATGACTTTGGAGAGACTATAATAAAAGAGAAAAGTAGCGAAATATTTTTGGAGGTAGCCCAAGAGGGTTGAACTACGATATATCATGTGTTATGTGGAATGATCATTGTTTATTTATTTACTGTCAATGGTTAGCTATTAGATAAATGCATGAATGACTTAGTTAGAACTGTTGATTTCCATGTATGAATAACGACATAGTTAGTATGAATGAAGGATATAATAAATGAATGAAGATCACAGAGTAAAATCCCATACCCCCACTCATTCCTAGGTTGAAATAGATTGATTTTTCCATCCACCCATAGAACTATCTCGGGTTTGACTACGCAGTGCACCCTCTGTACTAAGTTGTCGTATAATTTACCAAGGGGGGCGATATTTTTAGAGGATTTGTTGGAAACTTGTAGTAGATCTGAACCTGGGTCAACTTAAGACAATAAAGTGAGATCATATTAGATAAAGTAGTTAACCAGCAAATGTTTCCATTGCAATATGAACAACAAGAAGAGAGACATAGCTACGAGCGAAGGCTTGGAAAGTGATGAAGAAGAGGTAGAGGATCTTTGAGATGTGGATAATATTGAGGAAATCATGTGTGTAACCTATGAAAGGAAGACATGCAGTTGAAGGGAAATATTAGAAGGAAGCAGTCCAATCTATGTAAATTTCAGTGTGGAACCCATAACCCCATGTACGACTAGTATACCAGAAAGAACACCAGTATACAAACAACCATATTTTAGTGGAAGAAGAATGATAGGACTAGGATCCAGTCCCAATGCATCAACTGTGGGGTCTAGTTCCAGAAGAATTAGTCAAGGATATAGAATGCCCGAAGGTAGTAGTTCAACACATATTTCAATGGAAGGACATGATCCTACCATTAGGTTATCATAATTTAGGGGTGAGGCAATAGAAGACCCTGAAAAACACCTATTTATTTGTGCAAATATCTAGGAAGAAAAATAGATCACATATGAGGACACAAAGTTGGTGCATTTAGCCATCACATTAAGAGACCACACACTAGACTAGTACATGAGTCTAGATGTAAACAGTCAACCAGGGAAAACAAGGACATTGGAAGAGGTAATAAGACTATTGATAAATGAGTTCTAGAATCCTATCTTAGAGGATCAATACATGAATGAGATGATAGAGATCAGAAAAATAACCAAGAGAATCTTTCTAGGAAATTTACCATAGATTCAAACATTTAAAATGGAAATTGAGGTATGCCATGACTTACATGCAACATAGGCATTTGTTTTTTAATTCTTTGCTACCACATCTGAAATACCCACTCATACAACAAAAATTCTAGACTCAAATAGAGGCTTTGCAGGTAGCCCTACAACTGGAAGAAAACCAGTATCATAAGATAGATCCATCCATAGAGGAACTGAAGGAGGATATGAAGAATTTAACCTTTCAACTAAATTGGATTAAGGGAAAGGGCAAGAGAGAATTTTTTTGGTGTACCACATGTAGGATATAAGGACACCATAAGAATGAATGCCCAATGTTCATGCAATATATGGCAACAGGAATTCCAAATCCCTTGCCAACATGAGGACCCTGGTGCAAGATTTTTAAAACACATGGGAATGGTCCATATCATTTTTTGATGATGCAGAAGTACCAGACAGTACCAAAGAATGCATATTGTACTTTTTTCAAGTCAGTACGCCATGATGATAAAGATTTCATAACAATGTATCTAATGAGGGAGAGAACTTCAAATACATATAGGGTGCAATCAAAAATGATGACAGAAAATAATGCACCTTAGTTGAATTAGGTACCACCTCAGTATAACATTGCTTCGCAGTAGTATAGCAATGATCAGTCACAGTACAACATGACACAACCATAGTATAACCCCACGTAGTACAATCAGGTACCCCAATATAATACACCACGCGAAGATCATGCTAGCTACAGAGGTGGAGGATGAGAAAAAGGAGGATTTGGATGAGGAAGAGGTCTAGTAGTGTGCCATAACTACCAACATCTAGGGAATTATGCAAGTGAATTCCCACTTCTACCTATGAAATGCATGTATTTTCGTGCAACAAATCATGATATAGAGGATTGTACAACACTGTTGGGGAAGATACAGGAAAAGAGAAATCACAATAATCAAAATATATAATGGATCTCTACAGAATCAAGAGAGGATGGCAGGAATATCAACATAGTGATTCACAAATGCACTAAAAAAGGAGATGATGTATTCAAATAAGAGCTAGTACAACACCAATGGGTGAAGAATAATATTGAGCCACCAAAGAGGTTTGATCCAGGAAAGGAGAAGGAAACCTTCAAGGAGGAAAGAAAAGAGTATATCAATAATAATGTTACATCTACATGTGTCACACAACATACTCAAGACATCCCCATGTATGAAATGTCTTCAGCAGTGGACCACACCAGTGAAGTATACCCTGGAGACTAGGCAAGTAATATTCAAAATTTTCTGCAATCATGTGTTCAATTATTCAAAGATCCATCATATGTTAAAAACTTACAGGATATTCTATATAGATGTAACACAAACACTAAGGGGAAATTAAAATAGAGAAAATTCAATAACCTCCATGCAAGAAGGAGGACAAGTAGAGAATTTATATTGAATTCCAACATCATAGATTTCAACATGGGAGATGTTGTATTGGACCTATGATATGAAGTAAATTTCTCACCAAATAAGACATGGAAATGCATGGGAGATCCAATGTTAGGCTAATCACCAGTTCAACTAAAGTTAGAAAACCAACACAGATTTCTACCAATTGGGAGGATGAAAGGAGTGACAGTATATTTGGATGGAGTGTGCACTAAGGAAGACTTTGAAGTCACTGAAATAGTATATGGAACAACACCATATGCCACATTGCTTGGAATGGATTGGGAGTTTGATAATCAGGCCATAATTAATCTGAATAAAAGGAAAATGACATTTGTGTCAGGGGAATAGAGGGTCATTTTACCTTTGGACCCATATAAAGATGAAATATTTGTGGAACCAACCTATATGGATTTAAAAGAAATCAACCAACTATACAAAACCATTGTGCACACAGAATATTACATTAATCCAACTGCAGATGGGGTACTCAACTAGAGAAGTATCACCTCATATGCTTCTGATTCAGATACAGGACCAGAGAATTGGTAATAACTCCTACATGAGGTATCTACAAGAAGGTGAAAAAGAATAGACCGCGTAGTAAGATGGGTGGGTACAAAATAAAGAGAACATCCCAGTTTGCATGGCATAAACGACTTAGAAGAGTTCCTAATCAAATATGAGGAGGAAGTATGAGATAATAAGAGGCTCTTAGCCCTATATATTTCACTTGATGCTATGCATGTAAGATGTGGAGTACGCACAAATAAAAAATTAAGGATTGGTACCTTACTACGCATTAGATTCGGTGCAGAGCCGACAAGCAATGAGATGCAGAGATATGATGGACATGGGACACCAGCTAAACACTTGGATAAATGGATAACACTATGGAGGATGAAACCACTAGAAGAATGGCCTCAACATTTCATCCACATATTGGAAGGAATTCCAACAAATCGGTATGTAGACAAAGAACTGCGTAGAGGCACTGCAGAATGGACAAAATTACAGAAAAAATTTATAGTCACTTTCTCATTTGAAAATGAGAACCCCAACATGGATTTATCACTCAAACGGAGAGGAGGATTGATATTTTTTGATGAACCAGAGGTTGAGCTTATAACAAAGTATCAACAATAGAACATACAAACAATTAAGGAACTATTGTCATGTTATCATGTGGAAGAAGAAGCACCGGATGAAGATGACCCATGAAAAATCCATATTACAGAGGTTGAATGTGAAATAGAGGTGGAAGGTCCATATCTGGAATCATAATTTTTTGTTGTGTCGATCAAGGTGAAGAAAGTCAACATTGGGAAAAATTATAGTCCCAAAATGGCCAACATTGGAGAGTACTAGGATGAACAAACAATGGAGAGGATAATAGAGTTATTATATGAGTACAGTGGCATGCTCCCAATGACCTTAACTGAAATTAAAGGTATAGCCAGAGAGATAGGTGAGATGAACATACCTCTCAAACCTGAGGTAATACCTGTCAAATAGATACCCTACAGACTAAACCCAGTATACAAGCAGAAAGTAAGAGAAGAAATTGATAGGATGCTGGAAGCAGGGATCATAGAACTAGTAGAAGAATGAAAGTGGATAAGCCCTATGGTAGCTCAGGAGAAGAAGCAAGGAATAAGGATATTTCTCAACTTGAGGAAGTTGAATGATGCTTGCCTACATGACCCTTTTACTAATGAAGTACTAGAGAATGTGGGAGGTCAACAAGCATATTCATTCACAGATGGATTCTCAAGCTACCAGCAAATAAAATTAGCTCCAAAAGACAGGTATAATACTACCTTTTCCACGGAATGGGGATCCTATCAATACACAGTCATGCCTTTTGGACTGAAGAATGCACCCAGAGTAGTCATAGCTGCATTCAAAGAATTCATCCATCAATTTTTAGAAGTATACCTAGATGATTGGACAATATACAATTTGTTGAAATACAATATAGAGGTGTTAAGGCTACTATTGGAAAGATGAAGACAATTCCATATATCCCTGAACATTAAGAAATTCATATTTGGGACACCTTTTGGAATTTTATTGGGTCATATAGCATGCAAACATGGTCAAATAGTGGATCCTGCAAAGATTACAGTAATTGTGAATTTTCCACCAACAAAATCAATGCAACAGTTGAGAGCCAGATTGGGACATACAGGTTATAATTTACAGAAAATTTATAAAAGGGTATGCGCAAATCACTACATCGATGGAGAAACTGCTCAAGAAATATATCATATTTCAGTGGGATGAGGATTGTCAACACGTTTTGGACACTCTAAAATAAAATATTGTTAAAACACCTATTCTAGTATTCCCATATTGGGAAAAGACATTCCATGTGCATGTAGATGCATCATCTATAGCACTTGGAGAAATTATGGCATAGCCAGGAACAGGGGAATTGGACCATCCCATAGAATTTGCAAGCATCAAACTATTAAACTCATAGTAGAACTACAATACTATAGAAAGAGAAGACCTAGAAATGGTATATGCACTACATAAGTTCAGGGATTATTTACTTGGCAGACATTTTAAAATGCTCACAGACCATTCTACCCTCAAGTACCTAGTCAAAAAGACAATGTTGGGGGGGAGAATCTATAGATGGTTATTGCTATTTCAATAATTTTACTTTGAAGTAATAGTCAAACCAAGGAAGCGTCGCCGATAAAGAGGAACCTACAAACTTGGAGGAAAACTTCCCTAACACACAATTATTTTCAGTCCAAGTAGCCGATGAATAGTTTGCTGACATTATTGAATATCTGAGTAGAGGGACTATGCCACATGAGTTTAACACCATGTAGAAGAAAAAATCTGTTGTCAGAGCTGCATAGTATCAATTTATTGCAAGACACTTATACAAAATGGAAAGAGAAAACATTTTGATAAGATGCGTACTAGAACATGAAAGGCCTAGGATTTTGGTAGAAGCTCATGAGGGAGTAGTTGGAGGACATTATGTAGGAAAAGATATCATGCAGAAGGTATTTAACACAAGCCTATGGTGTAAAATAACTCATAGATATTCCAAGGACTATTTCCAGAGATGTGATGTCTGTTAAAGGGTGGGTAAAACTAACATAAGGGATGAGATGCCTTTAAAACCACAAATGACATTGCATGAATTTGACAAATGGGCTATAGATTTTTTTGGACCAATTAATCAACCAACAAGAAGGTCAGAAGCTAGATACATCATTACTATGATATAATACTTAATAAGATGGGAAGAAGAAGTACCAATCAAATATTTTAGTGTAGAAACATCAACACATTTATTGTTTGAGCAAGTGATCACTAGATTTGGATGTCCAATGATTTTTATTAGTGACCAACGTACTCACTTCATCAACATCACTATCAAGGCTATGACTGAGGATTTTGAAGTCTATCATCAGAAGAGTACACCATACCAACCTCAAGCAAATGGAACAGTAAAATCCTTCAACAAGATCTTGGATAATGCCTTGAAAAAGATATACAATGTTAATAGGGATGATTCGGATTTGAAAATACCTATAGTACTATGGGCATACAGAACTAGATGTAAATATTTGATAGGAAAAATTCCATTCATGATGGTGTATGGACATGAAGAAATGGTACCATTGGAATTTTTGGTACCTAGTTTGCACATTGCAACCATTACTAACATGAAAAAATGAGGCATAGTAGAATAAATGCTAAGTCAAATCATGGAGATGGAAGAGGATAGGATCCTGGAAAGACTTCACCAAAAAGTACAAAAATCCAAAGACAAATCTTGGCACAAAAAACATATCAAGAAGAAAAGTTTCAAGGAAGGAGACTTAGTCTTGCTATAGGACAACAAATTCTTTCAACATCCAAGTAAATTTAGAATGAATTGGCTAGAGCCATATGAAGTCCAGCATGTCACAGATGGAGAACTATGCGACTAAAGGATCTAGAAGGAATCGAATTGAAAGGAATGATCAATGGGAGTCGACTGAAGTTGTATAGGGGCAGTCAACCTCACCAAGTATAAACAGGGACAACATAGGAAGGCAAGTATGTATATATTGTATCATAGTAGATTATAGACAAAAAAATGACAAAACCAAACAAAAAGAGGAAAAGGAAGAACAATAAATACAAAAATACAAATGAAAGAAAATACAAAAACACAGAAAAAGCTATGTGAAAGAGTTATCGTGCTAGATATCAAAATACAACACACAGTAAAAAGTAAATTTTGTGCAAATGTACGCAAAAAGTGAAAAATGACTGTGAAAAGGTCTATAAAGGAAGGAAAGTGCACATTTATTCAACACTTCGTGAATTTTGAGCTTAGAGAAATTAGAATAATCTGTGCTCGAATTTCTAAATCGTCACCGTAGTCACCCAAGCTTACGAAAGTCATGTAGAATGGCTCCACTGAAGTCGAGGTCATCATGAAATTTTATTTAGGTCACCCGACAAGGTCAAAGGAAGAAGGAAAGGATACAAACCAAGACACAAATAGAGCTTGAGGACATGACCACCTCGGAGCCAGAGTCTAGTATCCTAACACCGATTGAGAAAGATCTCCCTATAGTGTAGTGAAGAGAGGTAGGGAAGAGCACCAGGGCCGAGAACGGGGTTTCAAACCCTAACCCTGGGGAGCTTGCAAGAACAACTGACACAGAGGAACCAAGACTGTCCTAGTCAAGAGAAGAAGTCATGGTCGAGGACATAACAAACCAACCAGACTCACCTAGGGACAAGGAGGGCATAGAAGCCATCGAGACAGGAACTGTAACAACCCTGGTTAAATAGATGCATAGGGATTATTAATTTTAATTAATTTGATAATCTAACTGTCCTAATATGTTGAGTTAAACAATAATTATTTATTAATAACATTAATTAATTAATTAATTATTAATTAATTGTTCATACATGTCGATGATTAATTAATTAATTAATAGACTCATTAAATATTTGAGTAATGAATTAAAGGGGCTTAATAATTTTAGTTTATTTAATTAAAGACTTACGTATGAAGGTGGGGAAAGAAACATTAAATGGAGGGGATAATATAATAAAGAAGGGGGATAAGATAATAAAGAAGGGGATAAGGTAATAAAGGAGGAGATAAGGAAATTAATAAGGGGGAGGAGAATTGATGAAGGGTGAATATGACGGAAGAGTCCTACGGGAAATGGGAGGATGATTATTTTGCGGAGGACGCATTTTGAGGGAGCATTTTGGAGGGCAGGAGGGTATTTCTGTGGCATATTTTTCTGTGGGATATTGGCTGGTTTGAGCAGTTTGGTTTTTGGTTTTTTGGGTGAATCATTGCAGGGGGAACTGGGTTGCTGGGGGTTTTTGGCACGTGGGCTAGGATTCCTTTCGGTTTCCTAGAGCTAGGGAGCCAGACAAGCTACTCCTAGCTGGCTAGGAGGTTAGTCGGTTTGGGCAGAGTTGGGTCAGTGCATCAGGCTGGGCAAGGAAGCAGGGAAAGGATAACCAGAGCAGAAGGAATTAACATCAGAAGGAGGTATTTTAATTATGAATTTGCTGAGTTATTTTCATGCTATGGATACATTTTAATTTTTGCTGAATATTTATGCTTATATGATGGTGAATGAATTATTTATGTATGATAAAGGAATTATATGTTTAATTGTACGAAATTTGGATTTAATTAAGTATGGTCCCTACACATGGTATCATAGCACTGGTTCAAAATCTGGAGCCAAGGGCCTACCTACCCACCTAGAATTTAAACACTTTTGTTTAGCTATGGTGAAACCCTCAAACCCTTAATTTGATGAAAATCCAAGCTCCAGCTCTAGTCCCACCTAACCTGCAAGCCAAGCCCCAAATTTTTCTTTCTTAGATACAAATATATATATATATATATATATATGTAAACAGTGCGCACATTGAAAATATAAATGGTATAATAATATACTTATTGAAGTGTTCAAAATAAATTTTAACACTTGCTTCGAATATACAAACCTATGTAAATGAATATATTTATATAGATAGTCAAGGAATTTCTAAAACAGATTTATAAATAAACCT
>JZKD02S1659471.1:88018-109046 GCA_000966675.3 Picea glauca
ATGGATATGATGTGACATAATGTGTGAATGTGAATCCTATGAAGGTTTAAATGCTAGTAGAATGGTGTTGGATATGATGCAATCTATTTGATAAATGAAAATTTTATGAAGGGGTATCAAAATTAAATTATAGGATAATATGAGATCTATTTCTAACTTGAAAACGTTGATGTTAAGTTGTTGGTACATGGATACCAAATTGAAATAATGATTGTATGCACTTACATGATGATAATACATAGAAATGTATGAGTTTGTGTTACAGACTAATTTGCAGGTCATGGGCTATGAGATAGCCAAGGGATGATAATGATGAAAGTGAATGTCATGACCACTAGCTGAGAAACATTATGGTACAAATATTTGTATGTGAAATTATATTGGTTTGGATGCATTTCTATGATATGCGGTCCAGTGTAGAATTTCAGGTGATGAGACTGCCCAAAACCGAATAAACAATGACAAAACTCCCAACAACATGGTGCCACTGTATATTCCATTATAGGGTGTGGACCCTAGTTATGATTAGGAGGGGTGGAGGCATTTCCCACTGTGTATCCTCTGAAACCTGAAGTCATGTGAGGATGGTGTTAGCTCACGCTCCCCAAGACGTGTGATGATGACTGCCAGTTTCCTGTTGGGGAAGCTTGGTCGAGATAGTGACACTTCCGCTTACTCATTCTATTTGGAGTTAGGTCAATATAGTTGACACTCCAAGATAGTCCAGCAGAGGAAGGATAGGAATGGAGATGGAAGTAAGTTAGGGAGGAAGGATGAGTAGAAATAGTTGAGAAAGTATGGAGATTTGTCTGATGGTGGAATTTAATGTTTTCCCTTCTAAAAATAAAATGTGTATATATGAATATTGATGTAGGAGCATCTCCTAGTTCAAGCAAGCCATCACAGAATGCAAGTGGACAACTAGACAAGCCAACACGAATTTTTGAAAACACCTTGAAACTGTTGCGCGAACATTAATGAGGAGATTTAATGAAGCGCACTTGTAAATGTAATTGGGACCTTGAGCCATACGCTCTCGTCCTTAGTAGGTAGGAGGAATTTAAGATAGTTAATGCAGGTAGATAGAAATTAAATTCTAGATTAGACTGTTTGAGAGCCCAAGAGGGAAACAAGATATAAACACCCTCGATGTGCATTGTATCATTAGATTGGAAGAATTCTAAGCATTGAGAAGAAGAGCATGCAGAGAGTTGTGTAATAACACCCATGTATCGATATTTGAATGAATAGAAAGGAGTTGATTCAAATTCATGGTTGGTGTCTGTTCTTTGTGTATTGATGTTGATATGCTCATGAATGTCTGCTCCCTGTTATACATTTTCTTTATGTGTTGTGTATATGATTTCATGTTTGAATTGAAGTCTGAAAGGGAGAAGGAATGAGTTTCAATTGTTTCTCTATCTGAGCAATGGATTTCTGCAAGGAGTGCAGTTGAAGTGAATGCAAGGAGTGTGTTGACAGAAGGCTCAGGTAGTTTAGCGATTGTTCTCATTCACCCAAAGGTGTAGTTGGGAATAGGAGCCGTGCAAGTTGTGTGTAGGCCGGTCAAAAATCTTAGGGTTGCGAACCTGAGTGAAGCATCGAAGGACTACTGCTGCAAGAGTGTGCAGAGTCAAAAGACTTCAACACTTAGGAGGTGTCTGAAGGTTGCCGCAAGGAGTGCGAGCAAGAGGTTTTTCTAAGAAAATGCAGAGTAGTGGAAAAGCTCAGGAAGGATAGGCCTTCGAATTTGTGGAAAGACCGCGTGGGGAAGCGTGACACAAAGTTCATAAGAGGCGTCGCAAGTTGTGTGCATGTGGACGAGTTCCATAAAAGAACGCTTGGTTATTCGCAGGAATCATCACAGAAGAAACGGATGGTCGGTATTCTCCAAGGAGAACTCGCGATAATCCATGGGATGTTGGATCTTGCGGATGGTGCAAGGAAAACATGGTGTCATATTTTCTAAATTTCAAATCTTAGGAGGGGCATAGCATTGATCCGAGCCACGAGGGTCATTGGATCTACATGTATCTTGTGTATCGGGGTTTCATGGATTGAAACTCCAAAACATTGCAACAGAAATTGCGAAATCGTGACATGTGATATCCCAACAGTTAAAGGATAGCGTGGGCCACAACGGAGTTAGTGGAGGATAGGTGGCACGAGATATCATAGTTTCGTGGCGTGAAGTCCCGAAATATTGACATTAGGATTCGCAATCCCGCAAAGTCCGGAGTCTCGACGAGATAAGGGATCGTTGAAAATTCAAAGTAGCGAGCTTGTCGGAGTTTCGGCCTATCATGAGTCGGGAGTCGGTAAAGTGAATTGCTCGATATCGCGAGTGGAAAAATTGTGATAGGAGAAGTCTAGAAAGAGGAAAGAGGAGGTCAGCATTGACTTGCATTAGGTTTCAGGGATTTGAAACACCAACGCTCGACCATTGACCTCGCGATACCATGAAATCCAATTCCCCAATAAGTAAAGAGGGGGATCGCATGAAGAGTTATGTGGGTGTAGATTTCTCGATAGGGAAACAGAAGGACTGGTCAGTGTTCTTCGGGCCAAGGAAGGAGAAGATCCTGTGAGCGGACATGCTTGCGGGCGCGTGCTGCGTCAGTTTGGTATCAGAGCCTTGTTCTTGTCTGTATATTTTAGGCAGGAAGAGGCGGGAAGATGTAAAGAGCACTCTGATACGCGTCAAGTGGTATCAGAGCCCAGAAAGATTCTTTTCTTTCTATAGCAGAGAAAGAGGAATTCACCATGCCACCGAGAAGAGATACACAGTCACCCAATCCAGAGGATAGGGAAATGGCGAGAAGAAGAGGTAGGTAGATGGAAGATCCATCCATAGAGAGACAAATGTGTGATCTCCGAGCAAGACTCGAAGACATGGAGACAGTGCAAAGACGCACAACCAATGCAGGGGATCTAAGTGATTCCGAGAGTGAAATTGAGGCTGAACACGAAGAATAAGTTGCAGCCGAGGATGCAGAAAATGAACGTTTAATCAAAGCTATTGCAAAGATGGGTGCAAAAGAAAATATGGACATTCCAGTTTATGAGGGAAACTTGGATGCAGAGGAGCGTCTAGACTGGATTAGAGCTCTAGACACATACTTCGACTATGAGGATGTCGAAGAGGACAAGAAAGTCAATCATGCTATCACATGCTTGAAAGGACATGTAGCATTGTGGTGGGATGAACTACAAGATGACAGATGCTGCAAGGGCAAGCAGAAGATCAAGAGATGGGATCGGATGATTGCGAAGATGAAGGAGAAATTCATCTTGAGGGACTATCAAATTTATCTATTCAAGAGAATGCAGAACCTGAGACAGAAGTTGATGATAGTGAAGGAATACACTAAGGAATTCTATAAACTGAACATCAGAGAAGGTCATCGGGAGAGTGATGATGAAAAAGTTTCCATATATATGAATGGCCTGAGATATGATATCCAGGATGAGATGACCATGGTAACCATCCGAACGGTGGAAGATGCTTATCAGATGGCTCTTAAAGCTGAGGAGAAGCTGAGAAGAAAGCAGAGTCAGAGGGGCAGAGGCCGAAGTCAGCCAAGAGGCAAGTCAATTACCCAGGACAAATATCAGAAGCCCAAGGAGGAATGGAAGAAACCTCAGACTCAAACAGAAAGAGGTGGAACCTCACAGAGAGGACCATATGATGAACAGAGGGGACAACATAATGAGAAGAAAGGAGATTATGTTGACAACAACACTTTTCCTCGTACCAGAGGTAGAGGAAGAGGAAGAGGTGGAGTAATCACATGCTTCACATGTGGAAAGAATGGGCACAAGTATTACGAGTGTCCAGAGAAAAATAAGGACATTAGAGAAGCTCACATCACCGAGGTGCAGAGGAGAGATGTTGAGGCAGAAGACACAGAAGGCAGAAGATTGCTCATGATGCGAAAAGCCCTTTTGACACCTGAGAAAGAGGTGGAGAGTTCAGTCCAAAGGACCATAATTTTTAGGATTGCTTGCAAGACCAAGGACTGGGTGTGCAAGGTCATTATATATAGTGGTAGCATAGATAATATCGTTTCGACTGAGATGGTAGAGAGGCTGGAGATGGAGACAATTGATCATCCGAGTCCATACAAAGTTTCGTGGCTACAGAAAGGACACCAGGTAACTGTTACTAAACAATGCTTGGTTGAATTCAAGATAGGAGGATATAATGATAAGATCTTATGTGATGTCATTCCTATGGATGTTTGTCATCTATTGTTGGGTAGACCATGGAAATATGACAGAAATGTGATTCATGATGGGAGAATGAACACATATACCCTAGAGAAGAATGGGAGGACACACATGTTGCTTCCAATAAAGGATAAGGAGGTGAAGCCAGAAGTAAGCAACACAGTACTTCTCATGAGTGGGAAGGAACTTCTTACATAGGTTAATAAGAAGGAGGATCCACAGTTCATTGTGGTCAGGAAGCTGAGGATTGTTTTGACCAGCACAAGAGTGGGTGATTTGCCAGAGGAGATTCAGGAACTACTGGGAGAGTTCGTTGATATAGTCGTGGACGAATTACCTCGTTCGTTGCCACTGATTAGAAGTGTGAGTCATCATATTGATCTCATACCAGGAGCCAGTTTGCCAAAAAAAGTTGCGTACAGATTTATGCCACAAGAGAATGAAGAGGTTAAAAGACAAGTCCAGGAGTTATTGGACAAAGGTTTGGTCAGGGAAAGCTTGAGTCCATGTGTTGTTTTGATAGTACTCAGTCCAAAGAAAGACGGAGGATGGAGGATGTGTACCGACTCAAGGGCAATCAATAAGATAACCATAAGGTACAAATTTCCATTGCCGAGGATGGATGATCTGATGGATTGTTTAAGTGGAGAAAAATTCTTTTCAAAGATTGATTTGAAAAGCGGTTATCACCAGATTCGCATGAGAGAAGGCAATGAATGGAAGACAACATTCAACACAAATGAGGGTTTGTATGAATGGCTTGTTATTCCATTTGTCTTAACAAATGCACCAAGTACCTTCATGAGGTTGATGAATGAATTCCTGAAGGAGTTCATCAGGAAATTTGTCATCGTGTATTTGGATGACATACTAGTTTTCAGTAAAACCGCAGCAGAGCATCTAAAGCATTTGGCTACAGTGATGCAGAAATTGTAGCAGGAGAAGCTGTTGATAAACATGAAGAAATCCTCATTTATGAAGATAGAGCTCATTTACTTGGGATTTGTTATTTTGGAAAATGAGTTGAGGATGGACCCAGATAAGGTGGAGGTAATCAAAAATTGGCCATCACTGAAAAATATCTTTGAGGTGAGAATTTTTCACGGATTGGCTAGCTTCTACTGAAAATTCATCAAGAATTTTAGTGGAATCAGTGCAGCGATGATGGATACAGTGAAGAAAAGACATAAATATTTTCACTGGACAGAAGAGGCTGAAAAGAGTTTCAGTTTGTTGAAAAGGAAGATCACGGAACAACCTGTTTTGGTGTTGCCGGATTTTCAGAAAACATTTCAGGTGAAATGCGATGCAAGTGGATTTGCGATAGGGGCAGTATTGAGTCAAGAAGACAGGCCAATAGCATACTTCATCGAGAAGCTAAATGAGGTGAAAGTGAAGTACTCCACATATGATAAGGATTTTTATGCCATCATTCAGGCATTGAAAAAGTGGACGCACTATTTGATTCTGAAGGAATTTGTTTTGTATAGTGATAACCATGCATTAAAGTTTGTGACTCAACATGAAAAGTTGAATCAGAGGCATGTTAATTGGGTTGAATACATGCATAATTTTACATTTGTGATTAAACATATTTCTGGTATTGCTAACAAAGTTGTTGATGCTTTGGGCAGGAAGTGTTTGTTGTTGCAGGAGTTCCGAGTCAAAACATTGGGTTTTGATGATCTCAGGAACATGTATGCAGATGATCAAGATTTTGGAGAGGCGTATGAAGCAGCTGAGAGTCCAGTTCTCAGAGATAGTAGCAAATGGGTTGAATACATGATTCAGGAAGGATTGCTATTTAAGGGTAATCATCTATGTATTCTGAAATGCTCCATGAGGGAGAACTTGCTGAAAGAGAAACACAGTGGAGGATTGGCCAGACATTTCGGTCATGAAAAAACATTTGCAAAGCTGAGCAAATCATACTTTTGGATAGGGATGAGATCACAGGTCAAGATATTTCTGGACAGATGCAGGATTTGCCAGCATTCGAAGGGGAGGAAGCATAATGCAGGTTTCTATCAACCATTGCCCATACCTGAAAGGTCGTGGGATGTAATTAGCATGGATTTCATATTGGGGTTGCCAAGAACACAAAGAGGATTTGATTCGATCTTTGTGGTGGTGGATAGATTTTCCAAGATGGCACATTTTATCCCATGTCAGAAAACCAGTGATGCAACTCACATCGCGAACCTATTTTTCAAAGAAGTCATTCGACTTCACGGCTTACCAAGGAGCATAGTTTCGGACTGAGATACAAAATTCATAGGGCATTTCTAGAGAACCTTGTGGAAGAAGCTGAGAACTAACTTGTTGTTTAGTTCATCTTATCATCTGCAGAAGAATGGACAAACCGTGCAGGAGCTCATGGACAGGAGCCCATGAAATTTTTCAAGCGAGGGAGTATGATGCAGGAGCATCTCCCAGTTCAAGCAAGCCAGTGCGAAATGCAAGTGGATAGCTAGACAAGCCAACATGAATTTTTGAAAACACCTTGAAACTGTTGCGCAGACATTAATGAGGAGATTTAATGAAGCGCACTTGTAAATGTAATCGGGACCTTGAGCCATACGCTCTCGTCCTTAGTAGGTAGGAGGCATTTAAGATAGTTAATGTAGGTAGATAGAAATTAAATTCTAGATTAGACTGTTTGAGAGCCCAAGAGGGAAACGAGATATAGACACCCTCAGTGTGCATTGTATCATTAGATTGGAATAATTCTAAGCATTGAGAAGAAGAGCATGCAGAGAGTTGTGTAATAACACTCATGTATCGATATTTGAATGAATAGAAAGGAGTTGATTCAAATTCATGGTTGGTGTCTGTTCTCTGTGTATTGATGTTGATATGCTCATGAATGTTTTCTCCCTATTATACATTTTCTTTATGTGCTGTGTATATGATTTCATGTTTGAATTGAAGTCTGAAAGGGAGAAGGAATGAGTTTCAATTATTTCTCTGTATGAGCAAGGGATTTCTGCAAGGAGTGCAGTTGAAGTGAACGCAAGGAGTGCGTTGATAGAAGGTTCAGGTAGTTTAGTGTTTGTTCTCATTCACCCAAAGGTGTAGTTGGGCACAGGAGCCGTGTAAGTTGTTCTCAGGCCGATCAAAAATCTCAGGGTTGCAAACCTGAGTGAAGCATCGAAGGACTACTGCTACAAGAGTGCGCAGAGTCAAAAGACTTCAACACTTAGGAGGTGTCTGAAGGTTGCCACAAGGAGTGTGAGCAAGAGGATTTTCTAAGAAAATGCAGACTAGTGGAAAATCTCAGGAAGGATAGGCCTTTGAATTTGTGGAAAGACCGCGTGGGGAAGCGTGACACAAAGTTCATAAGAGGCATCGCAAGTTGTGCGTAGGTGGACGAGTTCCACAAAAGAATGCTCGGTTATTCTCAGGAATCATCACAGAAGAAATGGATGGTCGGTATTCTCCAAGGAGAACTCGTGATAATCCATGAGCCATTGGATCTTGCGGATGGTGCAAGGAAAACACGACGTCATATTTTCTAAAGTTCAAATCTTAGGAGGGGAAGAGCATTGATCCGAGCCACAAGGTTCATTGGATATACACGTATCTCGTGTATCAGGGTTTCATGGATTGAAACTCCAAAACATTGCAATGGAAATCGCAAAATCGCCACACACGATATCCCGATAGTTAAAGGATAGCGTGGGCCACAGTGGAGTTAGTGGAGGATAGGTGGCACGAGCTATCAGAGTTTTGTGGTGTGAAGTCCCAAAATATTGACTTTAGGATTCACAATCCTGTGAAGTCCGAAGTCCTGACGAGATAAGGGATCGTTGAAAAGTCAAAGTAGCGAGCTTGTTGGAGTTTCGACCTATCGTGAGTCGGGAGTCGGTAAAGTGAATTGCTCGATATCGCGAGTGGAAAAATCATGATAGGAGAAGTCCCGAAAGAGGAAAGAGGAGGTCAGCGTTGACTTG
Source organism: Picea glauca (assembly GCA_000966675.3). NCBI lineage: Eukaryota > Viridiplantae > Streptophyta > Pinopsida > Pinales > Pinaceae > Picea > Picea glauca. The sequence goes on from JZKD02S1659471.1 coordinate 96,202, forward strand.
CATCTGGGTTTATGGATTCAAAACACTAGTGCTCGACCATTGACCTCGCGATACCACAAAATCCGATTCCTCGATAAGAAAAGAGGGGGATCATGCAAAGAGTTATGTGGGTGTAGATTTCTCGATAGGGAAAAAGAAGGATCGGTCAGTGTTCTTCAGGCCGGGGAAGGAGAAGATCCTGTGAGCATATGTGCTTGCAGGCACGTGCTGCGTCAAATATTCATAATTACGTAACTAAACCACAGTTGTCTAAATAAAATTGTTGAACCAGATAATTGTAATTAAAGGATTTTGCAAACATTTGATTGGTTTATTGTCTTTTATAAAAGACTAGTCTTGTTGATTGGATTGGATGCATGCATAAATTACTAAAGGGTGATAGTTAATGATTATTAGTACATGCACGAGACTTGTATGTACTAGCTACACATGCATTTCTTGTACATCTACACTAGTATGTATGAGTTTTCGTGACTACTTACTAATAATGTCGGTTAATTGTTATGAATGTGTGAACCATGCTTCTTTACCTTTGTACCATGAGATACCTTAACTTCGGGACGATGTTTCCTGAAGGGTGAGTGTATGTAACAACCCTGGTTAAATAAATGCATAGGGATTATTAATTTTAATTAATTTGATAATCTGACTGTCCGAATATGTTGAGTTAAACAATAATTATTTCTTAATAATATTAATTATTAATTTATTTATTAATTAATTGTTCATACCTATCGATGATTAATTAATTAATTAATAGACTCATTAAATATTTGAGTAATGAATTAAAGGGGCTTAATAATTTTAGTTTATTCAATTAAAGAATTACATATGAAGGGGGGAAAGAAACATTAAATGGAGGGGATAATATTATAAAGAAGGGGGATAATATAATAAAGAAGGGGATAAGGTAATAAAGGAGGAGATAAGGAAGTTAATGAGGGGGAGGAATGTCGGTGAAGGGGGAATATGACGGAAGAGTCCTACAAGAAATGGGAGGATGATTATTTTGGGGAGGAAGCATTTTGAGGGAGCATTTTGGAGGGTAGGAGGGTATTTAGGTGGCATATTTTTCTATGGGATATTGGCTAGTTTGAGCAGTTTGGTTTTTGGGTTTTTGGGTGAATCATTGCAGGGGGCACCGGGTTGCTGGGGGTTTTGGGCATGGGGGCTAGGATTCCTTTTGGTTTCCTGGAGCTAGGGAGTCGTACAAGCTGCTCCTAGCTAGCTGGGAGGTTAGTTGGTTTGGGCAGAGTTGGTTCAGTGCATCAGGCTGGGCAAGGAAGAAAGGAAAGGACAACCAGAGTAGCAGGAATTAGCATCAGAAGGAGGTATTTTAATTATGAATTTGTTGAGTTATTTTCATGATGTAGATAAATTTTATATTCTGCTGAATATTTATGCTTATATGATGGTGAATGAATTATTTATGTATGAGAAAGGAATTATATGTTTAATTGTACAAAATTTGGATTTAATTAAGTATGGTCCCTACAAGAACATCCATAGCGGGGAAGAAAAGAAACACCCCTGAGAGTCTAGAAATTTCCTTACCATTCATTCCAGATGCAGTCCCCATTGTCGAGAACATGTTGGGGAAAGTGCCCAAGTTGCATTACGAGGACCATGGCGTGCACGACAGAGCTGAATTCTTGGAGTTGGTCGAGGACAACTATTTGATCAACATAGGGGAGATTGGACCCCTAGGAAGGCTAGTATTAGAGCCTGGGCATTAGATTATGGGGCTATACAACTCCGAGCTCATGAATCTGCTGGACATTGCATAGTTTGGGAGAGGAAAAATTTTGGTATTTGAGTCAAGAAATTAGTGGCCCTGGTCCATGGGGTCATCCCGTGGATGGATAGGAACATATAGATAGATGTGGCACTCATTTCCAAGATTATGGGATTTCCCAAAGTCGATTGCAACCATAATGTTTTTTGGAAAATAAGGTGCATGAGAAGGAATTGGCAGAGCAGGTGAAGGCACAGTTAGGAACGATGGGGGGGACTAGAGGCCTCATTATAAAAGAAATCAATGATGACGAGACAAGGTTTTCCAGAAAAATGATATCGTGCAAGCTACTAAGGAAGTGTTTCCGAGAGGAATCCCCTGCGAGTGTAATCACAGTGGCAATGCAATGTGCAAAAGGGATGATGTTCAGGTGGGCACCATATTTACTGAACCAATTCCTATTGGATGGCCGCGATGTGTAGGATAATGTAACCGAGTTCCATTACTCTCGGCTAATGATATTGGTCTCTCTCGTAGGGTGGCAGGATCCCAAGGACACTACCTTCATCAACATGATGGGAAAATACTACATAGCTAGGTATGATTCCCTCTGGCAGGCTAAGGACAACAAAGAACAGTAGGAAAACAACACAATGCTTTCCATGATTCTAGAAGAAATTTAACAACACACTACTAACACATGGGGTATCCTGAGGAAGTGTAGTGGATCATCAAATATTGGCCTTCGTAGTGGTAGTAGCGAATAAAAAATCCCACCACCAGGATAGGTATGATGCATTCCGCTAAGCCTAAAGACACAACTAAGGCACGCTCATCAACATGAACATGGATTCCAACTGGTAATATTCATACATCAAAAGCACGGACAGTGCCAAGTATGAGCACAATCCAAAACAAACCAAGGAAAATACCCACAATAACATGAACAAGAAGCCAACCATAGGTTGAGACAAAGAAGATAACACAAGGTCATAAGGAAATAGTCCCAGACACAACCTGAGGGGCACATCCCTCACAATTGGAAAAGGAGGGCACACAAGGAACAAATGCGCATGGAAAAATACAATATGACATAGAGGACCCATACATCACCCTCACTTGGGATCATGTAGAGATCGTCACAGATAAGGTCCAAGACAGGTGATCCAAAAAGGATCCAGAGAAGGCTAAGAACAACTCAAGACACTCAAAATGGATTTATCATATAGAGAAAGGGAAAAAAATCAAAATTTCCAAAACTTAGTGAAGATGGCATGGTCATGAAGAGAATATCACAAGATTTATAATGGCACAAACAGTTCATCAAACAGAGCTCGTATGAAAAAGATATAAGTAGTCAAAGTTCAGGGAAAACTTGGTCAAAAGTCAAAGGTCAAGGTGACACATGTCACCACTGTAAGGGTAACACGTGTCATGTTCATACATGGAGACATGGCATGTCCGTATAGGGAGATGTGGAACGATGTTATAGGTATATGTGGTAGGTTCTTACAAGTCCACATGGCAGATTAAGTGTTCCATTCTCCAGTTGACACATGGAAGAGGACAGCCAATGAGAGGTTTCCATGTGGAAACCTCACATTATCCTCTTACAGTATAGTTTATTAAAAAATATATTGGATATAATGAGATTTGAACTCCTAACCTCCTAGACCAAAGGACTTACAACTCCGTGCTAGCCAACATGCCACTATATTGTCCTTGTTTATCACACGGCGTGAATTTTATTTAAGTTTAATAATGTTTTGTATGGGTGGAAGAAAATGACTATGCCCTCGGCCCAACCCTTGGTTATATGCTAATCCATGTGATCATATATATTTCCACCGCTAATGGTCTAACAAAATAGTCCACCATTTTAGTGGCATATTCCACCAGTTTAGTAATTGCATGCCATATTTAGTAGAGTGCACCAAATTTGGTTGCAACCATGTGTATTAAAAGGGGAGTCTGCGGGATTCAATCTCAAGACCTCCGCCAACCTACACCTTGACATAGAATCCACTAATCGGTGCGCTAACCTCTTCATTTATTCCTAACTACCCAGATTTTAGTATAAAAAGGGGCCTCTACCACTGCAAAAGGGGGACAAGACGTGAGGAGAACCAAGAGTGTGCTAGTACGGATTTTGGCATGGATTTCGAGATAGGGCATGCTTTTCAAGTTTTTTCCCAGTCATTCATTTGTAGAGGCAGGACAGAAAAACAGAGGTAGGGGTGTCTCTTTGGCTTGAAAGTGCCAGACTCGGATCGAGGCATGGAAACAATCATTTTTAGGTAATTCGACACCACGAATGCAATGGTAATGTTTATTTTTTGATCTTAGCAAAGATTATGTATCTTAACTCCAGAATGAGGTATACGTATGTATTTTCCCCAATTCTTTTGTGGAGTTAATAGAAAGACCTACCCATTTGAGAGAAGGACCCGGAGACATATTCCACCATGGATGAACTCTGTTATCAAGTTTTTGTGTTCACATTTAATTCTTATGACTATTTCCTTTTGATATTTTCCTTCTTTATGGTGTACTTTAGTTTATGCTCATTTGATACAATTATTTAATAAGTCACCAGATGAAAATATCCTGGATCATATTGGTATTAGAGCAGTCATCTTTGACTTAAATTGTTGAGTATTAATTCTTACTAGGGCCAACCATAAGCAGGGTGAGGGAACTATTAATACGTTCAATCCTGAAGTTGGTCATGCATCCCGAAGGAATAATATGGAAGAAGAGGACAAGCATGATGAACAAGAGAAAAAATTTTACATGGTATTTTATCGCATGTTAGAAATGGTCAAACGAATGTATGGAGATTACGAGAAGAGGTTGAAAAAGAAAGAGAAGAAAAAGGAATCACATGAAGATGATGATTCTTTGGTAAACCAAGGGGTTGGAGGATATCCTGCTCAACCTCCATCTTTACCTTCAAGTTCTATTTCTTCTTCCTCTGAGAATTCTCATCATTCTCATCATTCTAGCCATAAAGCCTCTTTTAAGAAACCATTATTAAAGATTGATGTAAAGTTTTCTTTACCTGTGTTTAATGGAGATGCTAAACCTGAAAAACTAGATAATTGGATACTACAGGTTGAAGTATATTGCCGTGTTCATTATATTAACGAAGAGGAAGTTAAATTGCAACTGGATTCTCTTTGGTTTGAAGGAACCGCTCTCGTATGGTAGGAGATCAAGCTTCAGGAAAGAAGTAAGTGTGGTAATATTCTTTCCTCATGGTCGAAATTTAAAAAAGAGATAAGGAAGCAGTTCTCTCCATTAGGGTATTTACATAAAGAAATGATGGAATGGAAAACTTTGAGGCTGAGTAAAGGTTAGACTGTACAAAGTTTCACAGAAGAGTTTAGGAAGAAATCTCTTGCATTGAATATTCCTTTGGATTCTTATGGAACTTTAATGAAATATATTGGTGCACTTCACAGTTATATTCATCATAATTTTCCCTTGTTTAACCCCACTAGTCTTGATGAAGTTTGTGTGCAAGCCACTCACCTTGAGAATAGGGGGAAACATGTTCAAGAATATCCCATGAAGAAAACTTCCAAATTCCCACAAAAGACTTTCAAGAAGTTGAAAAGGAAGGACAAGAAAGCCTCTAAAGTAACGAGAGAAGGAGGAAAACCATCTTGCACTCATTGCAAGAAGAGTGGTCACGATGAAGAACATTGATCAAAACTACATCCATAAAAGAAACCGAAACAGTTCAGTGGAAAGGGGAAGACAAACATTGTTTCTATAGTGCAACAAGATCTTGGTTCTGAATCAGGAGATGAATAAAATATCACATCGGCTAGAGTACAACGTAAAGATCCTCTTCATGCTAGTTCAAGTTCTAATGATGAATCTCATATTGATGAACAAAAGAGGAATGAGTTATTTCATATACAAGTTGTATCTAAACATACTAATATAGATACATTATTTGATCTAGGTTCCCAAGTAAAATTAATATCTGAAGCACTTGTCAAGAAGATGGTCTTGTAACAAAACCACATACAAAGACTTATCCTCTTGGTTGGGTATGTGATCAAGAAAAACTTAATGTCACCAAACAATGTAGGATCAGATTTGCTATTGCTTCAAAGTTGATTGATGAAGTGGATTTGGATGTTGTACGACTTGATATATGTGGGATGGTGCTGGGGAGTCCTTATCTTTATGATAGAAAATAAGTATTCTTTCGTCATGAGAAAAAATACCACCTTACTAAAGGGGGAGTGGAATATATTGTTAGAGATCACAACATGAGGGTAAATACGACACTTTTTAGTACAGGGAAAATGAAAAGACTCATAACCACTAATAAGAGATATGTACTCATGGTCGTCAAAGAGAAATATGTCAAGACATCCAACGCTTTCCAAGGGTGTGATCCATCTCATAAAAAGGAATTAATTGATATTGTTTCTTAGTATGATGATATTTTTCAGGAACCATATGGATTACCTCCTAAGAGGGAAATCCAACATGAGATACATCTTCAATAGGATTCTCCTCTTCCTAATGTGGGCATGTACAATATGTCAGTTGTGGAGATGACAGATATCAAGAAGCAGGTACATGGATTATTGGATCAAGGGGTCATCATGCCCAGTTCATCTCCTTGTGGTTCTCTGATCATGATGGTTCATGTGGTTCTCCGATCGTGATGGTGCCAAAGAAAGATGGCACATGGAGAATGTGTGTCGATTACCAGGCCTTGAATAAAATCATGGTGAAAACTTGATACCCTCTTCCTCATACAGATTCTTTACTTGATCAATTGAGGAATGTTGTTTATTTCACTAAGTTGGATTTACATAGTGGATATCATCAAATCAGGGTTGCAAAACAGGATGCATGGAAGATTTCCTTTAAAACCAAACATGGATTGTTTGAGTAGTTAGTTATGTTGTTTGGGATTTGTAATGCTCTGAAAAATTTCATGCGTGTGATGAATGTTGTATTCAGGCCTTTCCTAGATCATTTTTTGATTGTATATTTAGACGACATTCTTGTTTTTATCGGGACTTGACATGAACATGTAAGGCATGTAAAGAAATTATTGGATACTTTGCAAAGGGAAAAGTTTTATTCGAAAATGTCTAAATGTGAATTTGGCAAGACTGCACTTGTATACTTAGGCCATATTGTAGGAGGAGGAAAATTTGAAGATTGATCCTTCCAAAATTGAAGTAATTGTAAAATGGCCTAAGCCAAAGAGTGTAACTAAAGTCCAAATCTTCTTAGGTGCAGTCCAGTATTGGAGGAGATTCATTCCCAACTTCTCCTTTATAGCAGCTCCTTTGCATGCCTTAACCAATGTGAAGAACACTTTTCAGTGGGAAGAAAAGAAACACAAATCTTTTGACACTTTGAAGGAGAAGATCAGTACCGCACCAATATTAGCACTATCAAATCTTCAACAGCCTTTTGAGATTGAGACAAATTCCAGTGGATACGCCATGGGTGTAGTCTTGATGCAATATTGTAAGCCTATATGTTATCACTCTATGAATTTTAACCAAGTTGTTGTTAAATATCCTACATATGATAAAGATTTGTATGCATTAGTTCAAAGTGTAAAGAAATGGAAGCATTACTTGTTGGGGAAGGAAACAATTATACATACAGATCACCAAACCTTACAGTATCTTCAAGCACAAACCAAACTGCAACAATCTCGACACTACAGGTGGATGGGTTTTATACAACAATTTCATTTGGTAATCAAGTACAAGAAGGGTACAAGTAACAAGGCATCTGATATGCTTTTTAGACCTCCTATTGTTTCTTATATTGTTTTTAAGATTAATTCTTTATCTCATGATAGCTATGTCAAGAAATATGCCATCGATGAAGATTTTACATAAGTATATGAGAAGATAACCCATGGTGCATAGGTAGAGAACTATTGTCTGAAGGGAAAATTACTCTATCATCTTGGGAAGCTATGTATTCCTACAAGTGAATGAGTCCATGTAATACAAGAAGCTCATACTTCTCTTGTGTCTGGGAATTTTGGGGTAGGAAAAACTATGTCTCATTTGTAGAGGTTTGTTTATTGGCCTCAAATGAAAGAAATTGTAACTAAATATGTAAAGGGGTGTGTGATGTGTTCTACTTGTAATCCCACTAATAGAAAATTGGGACTATACTCAACACTTCATGTTCCATCCCATCCATGGGAAACCATTTCCATGGATTTTGTAGGGATTTTACCAATGAAAAAAAGGGGTCATGATTATTTGTATGTTGTAGTGGATAGGTTCAAAAATATGTGTATCTTGATGCCATGTAAAAAGAATATCACTACTGAGAAGAATGCTAATTTCTTCTTTTAGTATGTTTGGGTTCACTTTGGATTACACACGTCCATTGTCTCAGATCGAGATACTCAATTACTTGGGGATTTTTGGACTAGATTGTGGAGAATGGTTGACACCAAATTGAAGAGGAGCATTGCTTTCCATCCACAAATCGATGGACAGAAAAAGCTTGTAAACAAACCAACGGTACTTTTTCTTCGAGTCTACTGCAACAAGCATCCTAAGTTATGGGATTAACAAATACCTTATGTACAACATGCTTATAACTGAGATTTACATTTGTCCACTTATATTTCACCTTTTGAGACATGTTTTGGGTACCTACCAAAGGTTCCTTTGGACTTAATGTATGGGAGAGATGCCAATGTGAATGAAGAATGAACAAAGGACAGATCCTGCAAGTTCATCCATAGGAATAAATAGATACACCAGGAAGTTAGGGAACAATTGGAGAATAGTAAATCATAGTATAAAGCTTGGCATGACAAGCACAAGGTTGATCATCAGTTCCAGGTTGGATATTGGGTATGGCTTCACATCAACAAGGAACGATTGAAGGGTGAAGGCAAGAAACTCAATCCCATATGATATGGACCCTTAACTATCTTGGATAAAAGAAGCACTAATTATTTTCGTTTATATCTTCCACCTTGTATGCAAATATACTCAGTTGTGAACATAAAATATTTGAAAATGTTTGAGCCTCCCATGATCATGGATCAGGATGAGGAAGTTTCAATACCTTCAGTTGATGAGTTTGCACCTCAGTACTTAGATCAATTATAGGAATATATCATCCTGGAAAGAAGGACGAGGACTTCACACAAGGGTGATGTTGATTATCTTCAATTAGGATTAAAGGGCACACATTCAAGAAAGGAAAAGTGGATTGAGAAGGGAACAGTGAGGGGACTCTTCCCTCACTTACCTATTGATTGATGAAATATTTTGGTGGTCCAAAATTATCTCAGTAGGAAGGCATGATCCAAAAAGGACCCAACAAAGGATAAGAACAACTCAGGACACTCAAAATGGATTCAGCAGATAGAGAAAGGGAAAAAAATCAAAGTTACCAAAACTTAGTGAAATGGCATGGTCCCGAAGAGTGCGCCGCAAGATTTCTAAAGGTTCAAACAGTTTGTAAAACAGAGCTTGTATGTGAAATATGTAAGAGGTCAAAGTTCACATAAAACTTGGTCAAAATTCAAAGGTGAAGCTGACACATGTCACCAATGAAAGGGTGGCACATGGCACATCCATACAAGGAGACGTGGAATGTTCATACAGGGATATGTGGCATGATGTTATAGGTATATGTGGAAGGTTCTTACAGGTCCATGTGGAAGATTAAGTGTTCCATTCTCTGGTTGACACGTGGCAAAGGAAAACCAATGAGAGGTTTCCACGTGGCAAACCCCCAATGTCCTCTTACAATACATTTTATTAAAAAATATATTGGAGTCAATGGGAGTCCAAATCCTAATCTCCTAGCTCAAAGGAATTACAACTCTTCCCTAGACAACATTCCACTATATGGTCCTTGTTTATCACACATCGTGAATTTTATTTAAGTTTAATAATGTTTTGTCTGGGAGGAAGAAAAGGGATAGGCCCTAGACCCATCCCTTGGTTATATGCTAATCCATGCAACCATATATATGTCCATTTCCAATGGTCTAACAAATCAGTCTGCCATTTTAGTCACATATTCCACCAGTTTATTAATTGTTCACCATATTTAGAAAAGAACACCAAATTTGGTTGCAACCATGTGTATTAAAAGGGGAGTATTTGGGATTCAATCCTGAGACCTCCACCAACCTACACCTTAACATAGCATCCACTAACTGGCATGCTAGCCTCTTCATTTATTCCTAACTGCCTAGATTTTTGTATAAAAATGGGCCTCCGGTAGTGAAAAAGGGGGACGAGATGGGAGGAGAAACAAGAGTGTTCCCGTATGGATTTTGGAATGGATTTCGAGACAGGGCACAAAAACCAAGGCAAGGGTGTCTCTTGGGGCTGAAAGTGCCAGACTCGGATCGAGGCATGGAGACAATCATTTTTAGGTAATCAGATGCCATGAATGCAGTGATGTTGTTTATTTTCTTATCTGAGCAAAGATTTTGTAGAATAACTCCAGAATGAGGTATACTTATGTATTTTTCCCAATTGTTTTGTGGAGTTAATAAAAAGACCTACCCATTTGAGAGCAGGACCCGGAGACATAGTCCACCAGGGACAAACCTTGTTATCAAGTTTTTTTGTTCATATTTGATGCTTATGACTCTTTACTTTCAATATTTTCCATCTTTATGGTGTACATTAGTTTATGCTCATGTAATGAAATTCTTTAATAAGTCATGGGATGAAATATCCCGGATCAACATGAATGAGGAAGCGGTCAAAACATCAGAGGCACAAAGAGAGAAGATCATGGCCAAGATAATAGAAGTCCATGAGAATATTCAATATCTACGTGGCCATGTAGAATCTCAGGCCATTGTGCAACAATAGAAGGAAGCACCGAGGCCACCTGCATAGAAGCAATATGAAGAGATGGTACAATTTGTCACCCAGAGTAGCGATACATTTACCATAATGCATGAAATTATCAGGCTCGATCTTGAAACAACACAGACACCACAGCAAGAGGTCAAAGAGATGGACATAATAATGGCGTAGATACCCACAAAGCCTCTATACGAGCTAAAAGTGAGCGTCATGCAGGAAGTACAGTTGAGGGCCCGTAAAGATTCCACAAACCTAGAGGTGGGAAGAGGAATCATAGAAATGCTACAAATTACATGCGACCAACTAGCTATGGATAAATAATAACATAAATATCACACAGACAGGCTCAAGAAGGGAGTGAATGCAGCCTCTAACAAAATCCCAAACAATGCGCAAGTAGAAAATCCCAAGATAATGTAGAAGATTGATCAAATTATGCAAACAATTGATCAATATCGTGTTGGAAGCCATATATTCATGTTGTTTTCATCAATATTCAAAACATAGTTTTAATGGAATAAAAACATTTAATGGATGCCTCTTTGTATCTGTGAAGACTTCAATTATGATTTATGGTTTGAAAAATCTCTTGATTGGTTGTGTGTTTTTGAGTGCATTTCTTTCAATAAATATCTTGTTTATTCTTGTTTCAATTTCATGATTGTCTAAGCATGAAATTGAAAAAGCTTGGTCTGAACACATCATATAGATTCTAAAGCTTCCCTATGTGAAATTGGATGAGTACCTTAAAACACCTAATGATCATAAGAACCTTAGAGGGTATTGATCTTATCATTTTTTGAATGGTTTCTTTACCATTAGCATACGAGTTTATCACCTTTGGGGTATGCCTTAGTCATTTTATACATTTGGAGTTTTGGTTATTACCTACCACCTCCATGATTTCTCATGAAACCAAAACTTTTATATAACTTGAAATATGAATGCTATCCCATACTATCATATCATAGTCCAATCGTTGTTGTACAGGACTGTCAACCATGTTCTTAAACAATTACTCCCTTGTCCTGCTGACTTAAGCTCATATTCATTTCCTCGGTGGTGGTGTTTCGTTTTTGGGTTAGGTTGTCAACAGAGGATGTGTTTTTCAATTACACATGTCCTCAAGATTAGCATTCACTCAATAGCCTGAGTGGTGGCTATGGTGTCTTTCTCCGGAAGCCTTATTTATCAGGTCACCTCCGAAAATGAAGAGATTATCCTTCATATTGGGTGGTTTCAAATATACACCCCTCTTCGCTACTCCTGTTGGTATATCATGAACAAAACCATGGCCCCTATGGTAAGGATACAACTGAATGGCTCATAGAACCTACTCTCACATGATGAATCTATGGATGATATCATGGCCTTTAGGTGGGTTAAGTTCATACAATCATTCAAGGGATTTAACCTCGAGGTTGCTAAAGATTTTTCCCAAACCTTTGATGGTACTAAGGCCAAGAGAGGAGATTTACATTTGGAATTTAGTGAGAATTTGGTTGCAAAAGCCACAGGATTGTCTCAAGAAGGAGATCATTGGTTCAAGAATCTCAAATTTGAAGGTATCCCTTGGAACTTGCTAATGGTTTCCCAGAGGTCGTGCTACGATGTCAAAGGTACACCAATATTTTTGTTTAAACCTCGATGACACGGTTTACTATTGATACTCAAGTAACTAGTCATCTACGAGGGCTGATATGGAATAGTTTTCCTATTTCATATTCATTTGTCAATGTTTTCTTTAGGGTTTGGTTTAAACATGTCTTTCTACCTGCTTACAAGCCTTCAAAAAATGGCTATATTTTACTAAAGGAAAAACCTTAATGCACAATCTAGCTTATTTCATCATGGCCTGATTCAAATCTTGGTCATTTCAAAACTATCAAAGGTTGGGGATAATTGGCAAGATTTCATGGATAGGAATGGTTTCTCTCCACTCACACGTGAAAACGTAATTGACTCACCCTTGCGTTTTGATGAGCCCACCAACCCGTTCCCATCGACTCATTCTTTTAGAGACCTACATGTCAAATTGCAAGAAGACCCTGTGTCATTTACCAAAATCCCTGTCAATTTTCATAAATCATCAAGAGGCACACCAAAGGCATGATTGTGTTCTTAAAAAATCCTTATAATATGTGTTGGATAATTTGAACAACAAGGTCCTTGTTATTCCTCATCTCGAGAAATATGTGTTTGATTTAAATGAAATTAAAACTAAGAAACATAAAATAATTAAAACA
>JZKD02S1659471.1:122777-148595 GCA_000966675.3 Picea glauca
CAAGATGATTCCAAATGAAAATGTCTCCTTGGTATATATAGGAGACTAGGAGGTATAATTACAACTAATGGAATAAAGCCGACATAAATAAAACAACATTACTAATGTAATATGCGCCAATTATGGGGTAATGATCCAATATTAGGGCTTAATAGACTTTTACAAAACCTCATCAAAGGATATTCTGTACAAATGGGGGTCACAAGAAAATCAAGATTTAGAAAATCTATAACCGAAGCACCCTCCTTGATGAGTCATGATTTCTTTCAGGATTTAACATTGTATACTTTTGCATCTGACAGATCTTATGTTGTTGTGCTCACACAGAAAAATGATGAAAACAACAAGATATCAATTTAATTTATGAGCCCGCCTTTAAAGAGCATAATTAAATTGCCCCACAGTATATCAACATGCATATGCTATGTTCAAATAAGTTAAAAATTTTAGATCTTACCTTTTGAAATACAGAATAAAATTCATTGTCCCTTACCATGCTGTAAGAAACCTGTTAGTGCAAAAAGAGCTATGGGAGAAAAAGGAAAATTGGATGGCATCTTTTCAGGAGTATGATCTTGAAATAGTACCAGCACAAATTCTTAGAGGTCAAGGCCTTTGCAAATTGGTAGTTTATTCAGTTGAAAAATCAGAAAATCAAATAAACACATCAGTTGCAAATCTGCATAACGAAGCACAAATCTGTTGTACACAAACTATGTCTAATTCATGGTATGATCATTTCAAATTTTATTTTCTCCATGGAAATTATCCTCGTAATATTGATCCAAAAAACAGAAGAGAACCGAGGCTTAGATCTACATATTTTCAATTAATTAATGATATATTGTTTCGGAAGAATTTTGATGGTGTTTTTCCGCATTGTCTAGAAAAAGAAGAATCTGAAAGAGTGTTAGCTGAACTACATTCCGACGATGTCGGGGGTGACTTTGGCGGAGATAAAACTACCCACAAAGTACTTAGGGCTGGATACTATTGGCCCACTTTATTTAAAGATTCTCACACTTTGGCTCGCAAATGTATAACTTGTCAATAGGTTGCAGGATGGGTAAAGAAGGTTGCTTTCCCTTTATAGCTTGTTACAATAGACACACCATTTCAACAGTTGGGCCTAGATATTATAGGACCGATTAATCCACCTTCTGCACAAAAACACAAGTATATTCTTATGGCAACAGATTATTTTACGAGGTGGAATGAGGCCTTACCATTAAAGATAGTCAACACAAGCTAGGTAGTTTTGTTTATAAACTCTCATATTATTACTCATTTCAGAATACCTGAGTGATTAGTTTTCGATAATGCTTCTTATTTTTATTCCCTGGATATGAATGTCTTTTATTTAGAAAAAGGGATTAAGATAAAATATTTTTCCATCTATTACCCCCAAGGAAATGTTTTGGCTGAGTCAACAAATAAAAATATGATCAAAATAATTAAAAGAACAGTGGCCGAAAATCACAAAAATTGGCATAATGCATTGTACAAGGCACTTTGGGATGATAGAGTCACTCTGAAATCTTCCATCAACACTTCTCCTTTATTAATCATTTATGGAAGCGAAGCCATCCTTCCTCCACACATATTTCTCCCTTCTCTGCAATTATCGCAAAAATTAAAGGAAGAATAATGTCCCCCTTTAGAGAATCGAATAAACGCGTTACTAAAATTGGAAGAAGTAAGGACACAAGAAAAACAGAAATTAGATCAACAATAGCAAATTGTTAAAATTTGGTTTGATACAAGTTTGTCCTCAGAAAGAAGTTTTAATGTAGGGGATTTGGTCCTCAAATAAGACAAAGCACACGATAATAAAGGAGAACATACTAAGTTTCAAAACCTGTGGTTGGGGCCTTTTGTCATTTCTGGAAAATTGGGTCCTAGTTCTTTTCATTTGCACAACTTAGAGGGATAGCCAGACACTTTTCTAGTGAATGGCCAGTCTTTCAAGAAATAGTTCACCTGAGAAAATCATATTTACCCCCCTATAAATATTTTTAGCTTACGTAGTTCTTTTGTTTTATTTTTAATTTTAATTTTAATATTTTTGAATCACTGTTCATTATTGAAGGGAATTAGGTCTTTCACTAGAAGCAGTTGAATAGTTCCATGCATTTGCACATTAATTTCTAAACTTAGATCAGTTATGATAAGTCTTTGTCAAATCATTGTTCCTGGTTTTTGTGGAAATCTCAGAGAAATACAACTATCTTTAAAAACTTCTTATGTTGTCCCTGTTCTAATGATATCAACTCAAAGTGCTTCGCCATTTATGAGACAATTTCTTGATTGAAATCTAAATTTTCGAATCATGATGAAAATGATCAGTTCTCAAAGAATGAAAAACAATATTAATGATCAATCCTATGATTGCCTGGCTGTGAAATATTTAGTGTCACACCTCTCTCTCATTATCATGAAGTTTCTGAAAATTTTATAAACAATTATAGAGAGTTGGAAGAACTTTAATGTGTGGGAATTGTGTGTGAACCTGCCTGGATACTGAACAGGTATGATGGCAGTGGGTAAATGAACACATGATACCAATAAAAATTCGTCGAGGTACTGAATAGGCCTACTAGTAGTAAAGCAATGCTGGGTTCAAGATCCTTTAGGTATGTTTTAAATTGATCAGATATCAAGATATTTTCATCATAGATGGAAGACTTTCGGATGGGATTGAAGTACTGGAGAGGGTTAAATGACATCCCTGGTGAGGATATAAACTCTTGCTGGAAGCAGTGGCCCTGTCAATGGTATTGGAGTTACTTGTATAAATATCGTTACCCCTTTGATCGAAACAAAATTTCGGATTACAATATTTTGGGAAGAGATTTAGTCAATGGTATGACTATGTTATTTTTCTGATTTAATGTCAAAACGCTTGATCTGTCTCTTAATTTTTTTAAGTAACTATCTGAGTTGTCATTTCCTTGATATAAAGTTCTAATGATGCAGAGATAATTGCTTCACCCAACGTGTCGCCATTGTTGGTAGCCAAATATTCATGTTGTTTTCATCGATATTCAAAACATAGTTTTAATGGAATAAAAAAATTAAATTGTTTCCTCTTTGTATCTATGAAGACTTCAATTATTATTTATGGTTTGAAAAATTGCTTGATTGGTTGTGTGTTTTTGAGTGCATTTATTTCAATAAATCTATCGTTTATTCTTGTTTCAATTTCATGATTGTTTAAGAATGAAATTGAAACAAGCTTGGTATGAACACATCATACAGATTCTAAAGCTTCCCTATGTGAAATTGTATGAGTACCTAAAAACACCTAATGATCATAAGAACCTTAGAGGGTATTGAGCTTATTGTTTTGTGAATAGTTTCTTTACCATTAGCATACGAGTTGATCACCTTTGGGGTATGCCTTAGTTGTTTCATACATTTGGAGTTTTGATTATTACCTACCACCTCGACGATCGCTCATGAAACTAAAAATTTGATATAACTTGAAATATGAACACTATCCCATATAGTCATATCACAATCTAATCATTGTTGTACAGGACTGCCAACCATGCTCTTAAACAATTACTCCTTTGCCCTGGTGACTTAAGCTCACATTCACTACCTCGGTGGTGGTGTTTTTTTTTTGTGTTAGGTTGTCAACAAAAGAGGTGGTTTTAAATTACAGATGTCCTCTGGTTCAACATTCACTCAACAACTTGAGTGGTGGCTATGGTGGATTTCTCCCGAAGACTTAGTTATCAAGTCACCTCCAAAAATGCAGATCTTCTCCTTCATATCGGGTGGTTTCAAAAATACATCACTCTTCTCTACTCCTATTGGTATATTATGACCAAACCCATGGTGCCTGTGGTAAGGATAGAGATGAATGGCTCATAGGCCCTACTCTCACACGATTACACTATGGATGATCTCATGGCCTTTGGGTGGGTTAATTTCATACAATCATTTGAGGGCTTTAACCTCGAGGTTTCTCAATCTTTTTCCCAAACCTTTGATGGTACTAAGGCCAAGATAGGCGATTTACAGTTGGAAGTCAGTGAAGATTCAATTGTAGAAGTCACAAGATTGTCCTGAGAAGTAGATCATTGGTTCAAGAATATCAAATTTGAAGGTATCCCTTGGCACCTACTAATGGTTTCCAAGAGGTCACACTATGATGTCAAAGGTACACCAATAGTTTTGTTTAAACCTTGATGGCACAGTTTACTGTTGATACTCAATAAATTCATCACCTGTGAGGGATGATATGGACTAGTTTTCCTGTTTCATATTCGTTTGTTAATGGTTTTCTTAGGGTTGGTTTAAACATGCCTTTCTACCTGCTTAAAATCCTTTAAAAAATGATTATATTTTACCAAAGGAAAAACCTTAATGCATAGTCCATCTTATTTCATTATGGCCTTATTTGAATCTTGGTCATTTTACAATTATCAAAGGTTGGGGATAATTGGCAAGATTTCATGGATACGAATGGTTTCACTCCACTCACACCTAAAACCGTAACTAACTCACCCCTTCCTTTTGATGAGACGACCAGCCCGTGCCCATCGACTCATTCTTTAAGAGACCTACATGTCGAATTGCAAGAAGGCCCTATGTCGTTTAACAAAATCCTTGTCGATTTTCATAAAAACTCTAGAGGCACACACCAGAGGCATGATTTTTCTCCTACAAAATCCTTAGAATATGTGTTGGATAATTTGAAGAACAAGGTCTTTGTTATTCCTAGTCTCGGGAAACATGTGGTTGATTTAAATGAAATTAAAACTAAGAAACAGGGTAGAATTAAAACATAAAGGATTCCAGATATTGATTTCAAGAACAAAAGATCTGACTGACTCCTTTCCAGAATGGTCAAGAATCAACATCACAATCGTGAAAAACCTATCCATATTATTGATATCGAAGACCGAGTTTTTGTTGATGATACCAGTGCTGAGGTACCCCAATATGATTTTGTGTCCAATTTGCTTCCTTTTTTAAAGGAACAAGAAGGTTTCTCAGGTATTCAGTATAATCTCAAAAGGATCATGGAATAGAGTAAATCTCCCACTATAGATCAGACTCATTCATTACCAAATCTAGAACTAGTGTATTGTGAGAGTTGTTTTGACTGGATCGAAAGATACTATTGAGATATTCCTTACCTACAAGTGCAGTTGAATCAAGTGATCACTCAGAACTCAGTTCTTGAAAGGGAAAATGATGATCTCATATTTTGTGTTCGATTATATTCACACAGAGCCAACAAGTGTTTCAAGAGATCATGAAATGTGGTTATTAAAAACTCCACTAGTTTCAATGTTATTATAAAATTAGATTTGTCTGATGTTTCTCTTTCAAATTCCTAATTGGTAAATAGTTTTCTTGTAATTTACGATTGAATTTTTTTTGAATAATAAATGAATTCATTTTGATTTTTCTTTTATTTAGACCAGCTACAGAATCAAAGGTTCTGTAGCTTGTTTTTTTAATTATTTATTTGATTATTGTCTAATTTAGATTTTGTTTTCCTTGTCTTGGGTGAACAACAGGTCAATGCGCAACGATTAGTGGAATGAGTCATAAGTTGGGCATATAATGGACTTATAATTTTCATTTTTTAAAAACAATGTTTTAATCATGTAACTATTTTGGATTGTAAGATTTCAACATAATTATCTTTTTGGTTATTTTTTTTTAGTAAAAGATTATTAAAAAATATATATGTCTCAATATTGCATGATATGAGGAATAGATTAGGAACTTGTTTAAATAACACTGCTTGCCCAGTGTTAAAAGCAATTTCTCCTAGACCATATGATGGACTTATTTTTTTGAAACTATATGGGATACCGTTTACTCTTTGGCTTTCGTCCTTTTGTAGATTGTGCAATGTTTTCATTGTTTTCTCATGTAATTTCTAGATGTCAAATTTTATTTGTATCGAACTAGGTTTAGTCTGTTTTGCATATAACCTTTCATGTTATGTTTCTATTTACGTGGTTCATTATATTTTTGTTCTGTTTCTATCTGTGACTGATCATCTATCCAAGGATTTCGATTTTACATCTAATGTTAGGTAGTTGGTAATACCGTTTGTTGAGAGTTGGAGTTTCTTTCATTTTCAGTTATTGGACATTTTGAATTCACATGAGATAAAATCATTTTTCTTTCTATCATCACAGACTTGTTCCAGGATATAAAAGACTTCTTTGAGTTTTTTCAAGAAGTATCATTCTTGCTTTTTTCATAGATTTATACTTGACACATGTTAAGTGGAGCTTATAAAAATACAGAGAGATGAATCTATCTTAGTATTGTTGATCAATGTAAACTTCGTTAGTTCATTATTTATTTAATTTGTTGATTTGTGAATGAATAATGATTACATCATTTAAATGTTAATTGATTTGTCCATTAACGTTATATCATTGATATTCTTATTCACTCATTGTTTATAATTTCATCAATTATAGTATAAAAATAGTTTCCTTTATTTTTTATCTTATTTCAATCCATTGGTTTAAAAAAATCATTTTCACAAGGCTTTATTTAAACCTTGTAATTGTATATAATATTATTATTAGTTAAGAAATCATATTAATGTATTTATTGATATAATTGTACCTTTTAGTTAGTTTATATCTTTTAGTTATTTTAGAAGATTAGTTGGATAATGGAGCCATAAAACTCGTCAGGGTATATTATCCCAAACAGCTTGGGTTAAATAGACAACCCCAGTCTGGATCTTCCCTTCTCGTTGATGGTGTGTTATAAATTCCCGTCAACATACCGGCAGGAGATCGAAAACATCAAGGAAAAAAACATCCCTACAAATCCCTCGGAGGTGAAAAAAAAACGAGAGAAGAATTTGCAGGACAAATGCACGAAATGAAAAGACAAGTCAGCACAATTATGGACTTGTTTAATAGGGCAGGGAAGCTATGGACAACATTGGAGGAAGATGAAAAGGTCCAACAATGGGACTAGGAAGAATGAAATATATGTGCAACCATCTAGGACCTCAATTATAGGCGGAAAAAAATGAGAATCACCGAGCGTATCAAGGGTGAAAAAGACATGTAGAAGTTGCAAGCAGAGCTAATAGAAGTACAGATGCAGAAGCAGAAACGACAGATGTATATGGAACCTCTTCAAGAGAAAGCAGCGTAGTTGATCGTGCAACTGGAGGAGGAAAAGAGGAACATGGTGAAAGCACATGCAGAGGGTGCAACAATGATCTAGGAGGATATCACAATGCAAGCATTAGAAGCGCTCACAAAAAAGGTTGCACAGGTCCAAACACAAGAAAGGGAACTTGCAAACAAATTCCACAGTCTAGCAGAGGTTGTTGAGGGAGAACACAAATCCTAGGTGGCTCAAGACGAGCCACATGTCATTGTTTGGGGAATGTTGGGCGTAGGCCCATTTTGTTGAAAAGATAATTTTTGGAAAGAAAATCATGAAGTGGGAGAAAGACAATTGGCAGGAAAAGAAACACGTACAAGGTAAAGTTGAATGAAAAGGAGGAAATCATGCAAGACATGCATGCAAGAATACCTAACCATGCTAGGGTTAGGGTTTCGATAAACATTTTAACGGTTTTCAAACTGATGGGTGAGTAGAAATAAATACCTAGGGAGTATAGGTCGGGGGAATTTTTTGGTTTCTTGGTTACTCTTAGAGTTAGGATCTTGAGGCTATGTTATCGCAAAAGAACATTGTATGCATAACATGTTCTTGTGATAAGTTGTTGAGTTGTAGAGAGTAAGTCAGGAATATATTGGGTTAGATCATAGGATGAGGATCTTAGTGTGATCTAGTCTGCCTCATTAAAGATATTGACCCAACTGAGGGAGAATTGTAATGCACACAACACTATGAATTTGGATAAATTATAATAAAAGAGAAAAGAATCCAAATATTTGTGGACGTAGCCTAGGAGGGGGTGAACCATGGTAGATCATGTGTTATGTGGACTAATCATTGTTTATTCCTTTATTGTCAATGGTTAGCTCTTAGATAAATGCATGAATGATTTAGTTAGAACTGTTTATTTGCATGTATGAATGAAAAAATAGTTATTATGAATGAAGCATATAATAAATGAATGAATATCATAGATTACAATCCCATATCCCCGGTCATTCCCATGATACAAGCACCTGAGCATTGCAGCCACCCATAGAACTATCTTGGGTGGGACTGTGTAGTGCACCCTGTGTACTGCGTTGTCGTATGGTTTACCAAGGGGGGCGATAGTTTTAGAGGATTTGTTAGAAACCTGTAGTATATATGAACCTGGGTCAACTTATGAAAATAATTTGAGATCATAATAGATAAATTAGTTAAACAATGGTGACCAATATTTTACCCCTTCTCTATGTGCAGCCCACCATCTAGATGTAGTTTATTTTAGGATGACATTAAGTGCTAACAACCTTTGTTGTTCAGGTACTTGCAATTCAAATTCCTTTGAAAACATGTTTATATCAGTTAATCGATCATACATGGGTGGATCTTATAGCTCTATTCCAATCCAATGCAAGGATTTGTTTATGTGTGCACATCGTGTAGTTGACACTTCATGCATCCTCTACTACCAATGCTCTAGACATACTTTTAAATTTGATGTGCATGAAATAATACTTCTCCAACTCAACACACCATCCACTATTGGGTTGACATATTCCTTCATCTGTGCAGTCATGTTATATAAATTGTCAATGTCATTCCCTGTTGTTGGATCTATGTATATGTTTCCTTCTAACGGGTCCAAGGGTGCAGTAACTTTCAAATCTCCAACCTCAAATATCATCTCCCTCCTTTTCAAGTTAATGATTGATTGGTTATCAAAATCCCATTCCAGTCCCATCAGTTCCGCATATAGTTGATTGTCATCCATGATCTCAATAACTTCAAACTCTTCCATGTTGCGCACACAATCTATGTTCACAGGTACTCCTGTCAAACGAACGATCAAGACTATTTTGTGTTCATTTGAGAGCCTTAACTAAATAGGAGACCACAAAAAATTGGGTTTTCCCATCATTTCCCATACTTGCATAGGTAAAACATTCATTGTGGATCCCAAGTCCAAGATGAAATTATCCACATATTACTACACAATATGTGCACCGAATCTTGATTCTTCATTGGTTCTCTTTGTGCACAGTACCTGGTTTACCATCCTTTGTGTGACAGGAGTTTCCATTCCTCGTGTGTAGTGATAAATAATGTCATATAGTGTATTGAACACAATTTCATCCTTCATTATCTCTACATAACTCCTCAATTATTTTTCTAGCATGCTTACCTTTCCAGTTGGATTCTTTGGCATAGTGAAATCTGCTACATGAGGTGCAGGTGACATTGATGCTCCCCAATCCTATCCAAGTACTTCTTTTCTCACTTTTTGATATGTCTCCCTTTCTTGTCTAGGATCAAAATTTGGCATAGGCCCTGTTGACTTACTTACCCATTGCTCAGTATATTTTCTTGATTCATCATATCAACCCATGTTCTAGCTCCTCTATGTGTAAAAAATTCTATCCTTGGTCGTTCATTCTATTTTCCAACTGATATCTTCTGCACACTCTGATTTTGATTCTGTTTCTAGTTACCTTTGGCCTACCATTTCACAACTAGTTGAGGAAAATATTCTATTGCATGAGCTAGTGCTCTATAGTATGTGCACGTTGTACACAGATTCAGGCAGTCATAGGCCAAGTGTCTCGATTGATTACAATTATAACATATTATCAGTCCTCTTCCTCCTCTACCAAAATTTCCTCTCCCTCAAGCTTTGCTAAAGTTTCCTATGTTCCCTTGATTGAAACATCTTTGACTGGTATATTTCATACCACCCCATTTTGCTGTAGCATTCACTTTTTGAATCCTCTACATATATGATGTGCATTCCCTCATCAAGTTTAAATTGTGACAATCATTCTCTTCATGTCCCAAAGACTTGCAAAAATTTCAAAACAAGTTCCTTGGTGTACTCTGATACTTGTGTAGTAATGGACACTCAATGGGATGATGGCCCCATTTCTTACATATCTCACAATACCCTAGTCCGAGTAATGGATTCAGTGCTCCAGTTTCTAAATACTACAAGAATGTTGGGAATTCGTCTTTGTGATGGCCTTCAGTTCTGCACTTGGTACAACAAACTTGCTCTTGTTTCTCCTTCCCTTTTGTAAGTTCAGCTAGATGAATTGTCAATGAATCCAACTACGTCTGAACTTGTGCCATTCCTCCATTGTCTCCTATAAGATATGACTCTAATTTCATTGTAAATTCCAGCACCTCAAGCTGCGACACAACCTTTTGTTGAATCAATGGCTTGCGAATGTGTGGTATACTCCCTACAATAAACCATTCTTGATGTTGTTGATATGGTATCTTGAAATTAATTCTACCCATCACATCCTTAAATATCTTATCAAAACCACATATTGACTATGTTTGTACATGTTTAATCTCCTTCATTTATGTGATGTACTGTGACTCTGAATTTGTCTTATTGAACTCTTTCAACAACACTTTCCTTATCTCGGCCAAATTCTTGGCATGTCATGCTGGCGTGATACTCTGCAACTTCATATACCATACTAGTGCATGACCTCTAATTGTTGTCACTAATTGTACAATCTTCACATCCTCATCATGTATGTTCTTAGTAGGCCAAATTATTTCATAGACAAATAGATGTTGTTCTAGATCCTATGACCCCACTCCTTGGAACTCAAGAAGTCTAAGAGTATTATCTACCCATGCCATGTTTCTTTGTGTAGTCCCTCCTCTTGTTGATGTTGGTTGACTCTAATTCCGACTCTCACTATGTGCACTACTTCCTCTATTCTAACTTCTACCACATTGTCCTCCTTGGATAACTACGATGAATTTTGACAAGTCTTCAACTATTATATATGATTGTGGTGACACACACAAGTTCATGGATTCGACATAGGACTTAGTCTGAGTAGGACTTAACAACTCTTCTATTACTGGATTTTACTGGAACTCCTCTTGTTCCCTTCCTATATATGGTATCTCCTCAATTCAAACTATTTTGCAAGGTTCTCTCCCCTCTATCTCACTATGTGATTGTCCTTTCCCAGCCCCGATATTTCACATCTTGTACCTCCTTCCTCCGTGCAATACTCCAAACTTGTACTCTTCATATCATATACCCTCTTCTTGCATCCTCAGTTCCTTCATTCCCTCTTCATCACTTCCTTCACTCTCTCATGTTCTTAGACTATCCTCTTATCATCCCCTGTTTCCCCTATGTGCACAAACCCATTTAGCAGTTGGATTCCATTATCATCATGTGCTTGTCACATAATGGAATTTTTATCGACGTACCTAATGATTTGAAGATCCTCCCACGTAGACCTTTGAAAAAGTCCATTTATGCAAAACTGTATGATTGAATGCAATCTACTACAAACTCTGTAATATATCCTCCTAATATGATATCCAACCAAAAATCCAATGCACGATTAGTTGGGTTACTTACATAATTCAACTATATTACCAATTTAGGAGTCCAATTCCTCGATGTTGTGGCCCTAAAAATTCTAGTTTTCTCCACTAATCTTTCTAGCCACTTCGTCAGAATAATTGGAAATTCACCAAATAAATTTTCATGAAGATCCGTGTACACATACCTTTCCATCCATTGCCTATCACTCATCCTAGGATTCATGTTATCTTTTTGTGCAAAATCTTGTTCCTTTCTTTCCAACCACTCTCATATCTCCTTCTTATTCAGCCTCCAAAACATTCCCTTAATCACAAATTCTGAGTCTCGGTAACAAAACAATTTGATGGTAATGTGCACAGGTTGTAAGACCCTAGGTTTGAGTTGTCTTTAACCAAAAAAACCCACCAAACATCGACCCTTTCAACATCACCTACTTGCATAGATGAAGTATCACCCGAGGTATCTATTGGGACTGTGAGAATTAGTCTTCTACAATACTGAGGGAATGTGAGGTGGCTATCATGTTCATTCTTCTTTGTGTTTTTTGTGCACGTGATTATGTCCTTGTTCCTTATTAACTACATAGTGATTCATATTCCTACTATCATGTTATTCCAAATTCATATATATTTCACTGTTGTAACAAGTATGAATATTGCACCATGTTTAACCATAATACAAATCTATCTACGATGCATTCAAACATAATTGATAAGAAAACATATAAAATACATACAACACAAGATTCAATATCATCTATTTGGTATTCCTATATTGATTCTTCTCATCAACATATTGTTACATTCAAGAACTCTGTAACCCAATCATATGGAGGAACCCCTAATAACAAACCATAACTCGAGAGAGTAACAGTGAGGAACCATAGTTGAACCCCATTTTCCTAACCTGTTACATATTTATATATAAATCTAGGGATAAAAACTCTAATTTGTCCATCCCAAGAATACACCATTACAATGCATACTTCCCTTAGCTAACTCGTTGTTCTTTCTTCTTTTTTCTCTGCATGTTTCATTTATGTTGTTCTTCTATTTCTAGAATGTCGAATTTTCATCCTTCAGTCATGATCTATTCTCTCTCTTTCTTTCTTTATCCATTGTCATATTTATTCTTCTGTTTGTGTGTTGTCTTCCTTTTGCGCACTTTCCTCCTTATGTGAAATTTCCTCCTGAATGCGCCTTGTTTGCGTGCTCCCTAGCTTTCCTTCTTATTTCGTGCACTTTTCCTATATGTAGGATTTTTCCCCAAAACTATATCAAAATTGCAAATCTCTTTCCAAAGCTGCCTGTCCAAGATGAATACATTAATGTATATTGCTCGATGGAGTCTTCAAGTTTTCAACCTCAACACCTTTATTCATACTTGTTGAATGTACTCGTTTCCTTGATTCCTACTTTCATAATTGGTGGGTTGTCTCACATTTGTTAACGATATACCTCAATGATCGGTAATCAAACAAAGTCTCATTGTGTTTGATTTCACCTACTTTATTCACACGATGCAGACATGCACCATCGAAATTTAGTGTAGAATAAATCATACTCATAGTAGGAGTGCCTCATACTTGTTATTGTCTTTCATTGCACTAGTCCTATATGACTTCAATTATAATGGAAGATCATATTGTACTTCATTATATACAGATATCTTCAATTGATTTTGAGACTAGATTGCACTGTGTTTTGTTCATTCCTATGACCACCTATGGCATATGTATACTTTCTATTTCCTATTCATTTCCATGAAATATTATCTTCTATATCCACACATGGATCTGCAGTGTACTTCATATTGGCAACTATGTATACAAAGTCAATATGTATAGTAGTATTTTGACGAGTGACTAGTTCCTCTAGTTGGGTCCTCACTACTCCACTTCTAGGAATTGTAATGTATTTCGACCATCGTTATTTATCCTCTAAACTCACACATTAGGGGGCATCTATTATAACAATTTTTTCCTTATGCTATGCATCATGCTTTGGTGGCCTACCCTTTCCCTCTGCAGACTTAATTTCCCTATCTTTCTCGGTCAAAAGTAAAAAATTCAAATTTTTGTACATATATGTGGGATACAGTTACAGAAAATGCATATACACAGGTTGTTCCATTACAACCCGCGTACATCAAGTTATTTTCTCAAAATTAAAAATATTTTATATTTTCCATGCTCAATCATAGGATCCATGATCCTTGGCCTTTCATACATTGGAAACGCTTCAATTCGACCCTTCAATTCCCTTTGGAGGCTATAAATTGATTCATCTACAAGCGATGAAGAAAAAAAGGAGAAAACATTGAGATCAAGTACACTCTAGAGAAATTGTTCCCCGTGTTACATCCTTGATTCAACATCCCTTATTCCTTTAATTCTGAACTCTCCTTATGTTCATCCCCCAACCTCTCTGATCTAGATTATTTTCGGCATGAAATGAGAGCAGAAATATAATAAAATAATGTATAGAGATATGTTAGATATCCAATAATATAGCAGAGATATATCAGAGATATAACCATAAACAAAAATATAGAGTAATACACAATTTCTATTAATGAGCGAAATGTACAACACTTTAGTAATATAGAGTTAAAGACTCACTAGAATGATGGAAGCTTATCTATGAGAAGAGATGTGATGGATACTCGCACTCATGAGAAGATGATTTTACAATGAATCTCTAAATTCCTTTTTATCATAAATAAAATCCAAAACCCTAACCCTGGAAGATGAAAATCCAATAGTTTCATGGACCCCGTTTTGGGTAGTTTGGTGTATCAACTTCCCCAGGGCGTAACATTGGAATACGATCTTCGTTTGGGGCTCACGATAGATCATTGGAAAGGTATCAAAAAGGAGATTCATTTTGAGCGATCAATCAGAGCCTTCAACTGTCATTGACGTGCTCTATCGTGAAAAAAAATAAAATTAGGCCCTCAAAATGGCCTCGAGAGTTTAGGAACTGGAAAAACTACTAAAAATAGTAAGTTATCAAAAAATTGTTTTAAGCCAGTTGGAATAGATGGGTGGCCACCGATATCCACTTGGATAAATCCTCCCTCCTTAGGAAGTAATGGTCTCCATTGCATTGAGTTCCTGGGGGAGAGGGGGAAGTGTTTGTTGAATCTGGACCTCCGTGAGTTGTTTTCCTTGCTAGAGAAGTTGCACTGCTTGGTTTGTGGGAGTTTGTTGAGAACCTAGTGAGATGACAGTGTGAAAAAAGAATATTTTATCTTTTCTTCAATCTTTTTGACTGGATTATGTTGGATGGAAGGTGCTTGGACTTAGGCTGCAGTGGTTGCAGTGTCATTTTGTTCACCTTTTCAAAAGATTGTGAAGAAGGTGAATTTTGTGGTATGAGATACTACCATGTGGCACTATTTAGGTGGGATAGTAGTTATAAATACCTATGGTACCATGTAAATATGAACCCCTAGAGTAACAATGACACTACTAGGTCGAGACTCATAAATAATATGGCGCTTCCACATATATGGTTGACCCAAAATAACATCACAGACATCGAGCAGGGAAACATCACATAATACCTCATCCTTGAAGGGATGGATGACGTATGACAATCAACACTGATGGATGACATGGAGATATTTTACCTGGCGAACCCACCCGATATTGTATGGCTGCGGGTGTGGTGTTGTCGAAAATTCCAATTATTTGACGACCTCTGTTGAGATGAGGTTCTTCTGGCTTCCACTGTCAATAATGAAATACAACGGGGTCCCCTTCACCCACATCTGTGAATGAAAGAGGTGTTCCCCCTCTTTAGGATCTGTTGGTTCTTCTGGTTGAATTTTTGTGGTCATGATAGTAGCAGTGGGGTCTGTCTCGATGATTTGTCTTCTCCCATTATTTTCTGAATCAGACTCCTTTTCTTTGATCTCGACCACCAATGATTGTTTTGAGTGAAATTCATTAGTGTTGTGCTATGGAATTTTTTGGAAATCACACCACTTTCTAGTGTCCTTCTTCATCTTCCCATGACCCTTCTTTTCATGTGGCTTGGACTATTTTACAAGAGGTTGTTTGTTAGGGTCATATTTATCATACTTTGGTTGTTGTAGATTTGCAGACCCGAACTCTCATTTGTTATGGTGCCTAAATTTATGCTCAATTTTGATAGCATATTGATAGGAATATTTTAGTGATGAGATGTCCAGGAAATCCATTTCGGTTTGGATGTACCTATGTAGAGCCCCACAATATTTCAGAACCAGATGTCGCTCAGAGTCTTTGATACCTAGCTTGGTGCGCAAGGTATGGAAATTATTTGTGAACTTTGACACTGTTTGGCCCCTCTCTTTCCACAGTGTGGTCCATATCATGTATTGGTTGTCATAATTACCAATAGGGTAATATTGTTCCTTGACCACATCCACAAAAAAATCCCAAGTGGGCTCAGCCCTTTATATTTCAGACTCCTATGTGGAACTTTGCTCCTAGTAAGTTTCCCACCAATGTTTGACATGGGGAAGATCCTTAAGGAGTGTGAAGGTGATATTTTCCCTATCAGAGAAATTGTGATAAGATAAATAACCTTTTAGTAGATTTAACCATTTTTCTAGGGAATATGCATCTATCTGTCATTCAAATATGGGAATATCAAAATTAAATTTTACCTTGAAAGGAGAGGTGTCGCCAAAGTGGTCGCTTGATGAAGACATACCTATTTTTATAAACAGTTGTTGGAGGATGTGGGAAAAATTCTCCATCATTTCGTCCCTCTGTCACATGAGATCTTCCTCAAGCAATGGATTAATAGAATCTTTTGCTCCGTCATTTTTATTTCTTCTGCCATGGAGTGTTTCTTGGGCATGAGAGAGCGATTGTACTCAAAAGAGAAAATCTCAAGACCCAACTTGCTATACTTGGACCTCGTTGGGGACATGCACTGAAAAATGATCAAGAACAACCTGATCTAATACCATTGATCCAGATTATTTTCGGCACAAAATGAAAGCAGAGATATAATAAATAAATGTACAAATATCTATCATATATTAAATAATATAGTATATATATATTAGAGATATAACCATAAACATAGAGATACAATAATACACAATTTCTATTAATGAGCGAAATGTACAAAATTGTAGTAATAAAGAGTGAAAGACTGAATAGAATGGTGGCAACTTATCTCTGAGAAGAGATGTAACGGATACTTGCATTCGCAAGAAGAGGATTTTACAATGAGGCTCCGAAGACCTTTTTATCATAAAGAAAATACAAAATCCTAACCTTGGAAAATGAAAAGCTAACAATTTTGTGGACCCGTAGTTTGGTGTATCAACTTCCCGGGGGTGTAACTTTGGCATATGATCTCCATTTGGGGCACATGATAGCTCGTTGGAAAGGTATTGATGAGGAGATTCATCTTGGAGGCTCAATCAAAGCCTTAGAATATCATTGAATTTATCGATCGTCAACAATCAATTTTAAGGCCCTCAAAATGGCCCCATAAGTTTAGGATCGAAAAACTACTAAAAATAGTAAGTTGCCAGAAAACGGTTTTGAGCTAGTTGGAATAGGTAGGTGGCCACTAATATCCACCTGGATCACTCTCCCTATCCTGTGAAGGAGGAACCCAATTACTCCTAGAACTTTTGAGCTTGCCTTGTGGAGGATTGAAGTGATGAAGGTCTAGGTCGAGGGACTTAGTTTCTTTGTTTCGACGAGTTGTTGATACAAAAGGTTGTCACCTATGTAATTGTGTTGATTATATTAATAGAAATACTCTTTTCTCTTCCAATTATATGTTGTAAAGTTTTATATTATTTTCCACGAGTAAATTTTCTATACATGTTGATGGATTATTCTAGTTTATATGATGACATTTGATATACTTTTCATATGTCTATGTTTATTGGATGTTGAAGACAAGTTGTAGGTATCAAGCATTGGATTGTGAGCTCAACGATGATCTCCTACAAACGTCTGGAAGAGGTAATATTCTAACCTTTATTTTGTTGGAATTTCCATTTATCTGGCATATTTGTGAGTTGAGTTGATTTCTTAGTGTCATATTGTCTATTGTGGTCCTACCCCAAACCATAGAGATTTATTCCTTGTAACACACACACATAAATAATTGAGTTGAATTTAATTTTTATGCTAATGCCTCAACATCAACATTTCCCTCATAAAAATGTTTTTGTTGATAGCACTATTCACACTATAAAAAAAACTCGTGAACAATTCTTCTTACTACACCATGTCATTTGCTTATTTTCATCGAAAATAAAATCACATGTCATTTCATTTAGCAACATTGCCTTTTTTTTTAAGGGGGGTGGGAGTCATACCATTAACTATCTTTGAAGACCTCTCTCTCTCTCTCTCTCTCTCTCTCTCTCTCTCTCTCTCTATATATATATATATATATATATATATAACTTTGGATGCTATAGTCATTAATTGATTATAGAATTTTTTTGGGGAAAACATAATTTCTTCTTGCTTTATTATTTTTTAAATAATAATTGTATTTAGAAAAGTTTTTTCATAATTTTTTAAAAAATTGTAATTTTATACTATAATAGAGAATATGGAAAAATCAATAACTTTTTTTAATATATAGTTTGTAGCTTGTACCTTTATAGACTTTGTCAAATACCTGTTTGGAGAGAGTCTTTTGTAACACAAACAAATGGGTCTCATACACCAATTAGTGTCTAACTTGATCATGACCTTAAAAATAGATTATTATTATTATTATAAACTCACCCACCTTTATATTAATTCAAAATAAATAAATTAATGAAATGCTAAAACACTCATATAATCTTCAATTCACATATTAAATAAGAATTATATGTATCAACCTAAGAAAAACTAAAACTCTACATAGTAATAATTATTAATCTTCATCACAAGAGAGGTTGTTTTATACGTCTAAATAAATGAAGGAGATGTGTATATACATGACATTAAAATAAATAATAAAATATTAATAATAAAAATATATTTTAATATTTTTATTAAATAAATATTTCATTATTAATTTTACTATAAAAATAAAAAAAACATATAAAAATAAATCATTAATTTTAAATTTATAAAATTTATCTTAAATATAAAATTAAAAAAATAAACTTAATTTTTGATGATGATGATGATTAACTTCCACTAAGACCTAATTGGTCTATCACACCTTAAGAGGGTAAGTGATTACTTGTTATTCTTTAGAATTTTCTAGAAAAGCATTAAGAAAAACTTTCCAAGATCATCATACTTTTGTTGAATTAAAATGTTAGGAAGGTTGGTAGTGTGACAAATATTTTGAAAATGAGATCTAATATGGATATAAGTTCAACAATTTAAGAGAAAATGTCCATGGCTTTTTAGGAATTGACCAAAGCTCACTTTCACTATGGAGCTCGTGAGAATTTGTTCTTATCCTAGCAATGTTTTTTATTTCTTTACACTTTGGCAAAACAAATAGATAATTTTGATTTTCCAGATTAGGGTTGATTACATCCTTATAATACCTTAATTTTCTTTTTCCCTCTAACTCTTTATCACACCACATTTTCTCCTTAACTTTTTTTTTAATAGTATCTTTATTTTGCAAAATGGTGTCTTCCATGATTTCCCAATAGTTTAGCCAAGACGACATCTTTATGCCATCCTCGCTTCAGTAGATGGTGGTTATGATTCTATTTTGAAGCAATTTTAGGAAGCCTCTTCTCTTTCATGTTGTTTAACTAGTTCTTATACATTAGGTATCTAGTCATAATCATGCTCTTAATGGGGAGCGACTTGTTTCTAAAAGGAGGATGAGATATGACGTATTTCCTTCAATTTTGATATTATAGTTATAAAATTCATTTATATTTTTTTATTTTATAAATAAATATATAAAATTAAAAAATAAACTTATAAGTAAATTTCCAAATTTCCAAATGACATAAAACTATTACTACTCACAAAATTTATAAATTAAAAGAAAAATTATCCATTTATTAAAGGACTTTCTAAAATTAAATCTAATAAAATTAGATTATAACTTGTCCTCAAGTTTCCAACTATTTAAGTACTAGCTTAACCGCAAACTTGTGGTTGGTGAATGCCCAAAGGTTTAGGTGTGGCAATCAACTAGTTACCATAGTAAATTTTAAATATGTAAACAGATGCATTGCCCAAAGGTTTAGGTGTGGCAATCAACTAGTTACCATAGTAAATTTTAAATGCTAATTTGCGGCTGAGAACGCCGAAAGGTATCGGTTGAAAACTTGTGCCTCCAATATAAAACGTATGTGGTAATCCGTAATCCGTCTGTGGTAATATGAAAAGTTTGGCTGCACGGTTTAATCCTACTTAATCATTTAAAAGTGGCATTTACATATCCTTACAATAATTTTTTAATGTGATTAAGTAAATGTTAAAAAATAAACATGTTAACGGATGCCTTGATAAATGCAAGAAAGTTATGAATAATAAATCTGACCCATTGATTTTGGAGGACGACTAAGAATATGCCAGCATCTTCAATGCATAGCCATCAGATTAGGGTTTAAGGTTAAATAAGTTTAAAATATCATTAATTGTGCCCATTGTCAATAGGTGTACGCCTTTCGGCTTAAATATTCCATCAATATTTAATCTTGTCCATACAAAACTGATTAAGCACTAAAAATCTATTAAATATGTCCATTATCAATAGATATACCTCTTTCAACATAACAAAATAAAATAAAATAATCCTCAACTAAACCAACTGAAATAACATGGAAGCAAAGCGTCGCAAGCATCCTGGTCAGCCGAAACGGTGTGAATTATGATGAAATAACACATAATATTCTCACTACAAATCCCATGTAATCAAATTAACTCCTCATCGGTGCTCGTGGATTTACGTTACGTTACTCGACATCAATGCCTGGCAACGTAACTTTCAATCCATGGACTGATCGGTGGCGCCAGCCAAAGATTTCTAAGAAAAATACAAAAGCTATTTGTTCACGCTATGCCAAGCTCATACCAGTGCTGGCCTCTAAATCCACTTCACGCCGTGCCAACCACATTGCAGCTGCCGCCTTTAGTTTCGCCGCTGGTCATGGTGGAAGGGAAACAAACGCAGAAAACCGTGGCCCATATCAAGGGGATGAGCCCAATTATGAATACCTCCAAGTGATAGCCAATTTGCAGATTCTCAAGAGTAGAGAAGATTCTGAAACCGCAGACCTCCCAGATTCTCAAGAGTAGAGAAGATTCAGAGAGTAGCGAGATTGCGTTACAAGCATTGACTCTGGCAGTCTCATTTTGCGTGCATTGAAAAGTTAAAAATTAAGATGCATCTCGATTTTTTTTATAAATTTTTATTTTATAAATATACATATTAAATATAATTATTTTTATTTATTTTATAAATATAATAATAATAATATAATTTTAAAATCATGATTAAGTTAAACATTTTTCTTGTTTATAAAATAAGTGAATTTATTTTTATCAAAATATATTATATATATATTTTTCATATTAAATAATAAAATATATTTAATTTCTCTTAATGTAATCAAGCCCATTTACATACTATTTTAAAAAAAATATTTAAATTTCACAACAAACCAAACCCATGGATGTAATAATTTTTCCATACATATAGAAATATAAATATAATTTAGACTTGTTGTTTTGTTTTACAAGATTTGTAGTCACCTATTAGCTATTGTAATAGATCATGTAACTTATAAGACTTTGAAGCAACATATCTACAATTCATTCATTGTCAGTTATTAATAGTTAGGAGAAGTTTAGATAACATATTTTATCTTTTTAAATTTAAAAAAAAATCTATAGAAATCACATAAATAGAGCTTAGTCACTACATTGAAAGAAATAATACTTGTCAGTATTATATTTTTTAGGCTGTTGTTTGGTTTTACAATGATTTGTAGTCATCTATTAGGTATTGTAATATATCATGTAACTTATATGACTTTAAAACAACATATCTACAATTCATTCATTGCTAATTCGTAATAGCTAAGAGAAGTCTAGATAACATAGTTAAGAGAAGTCTAGATAACTTATTTTTCATCATTTTAGAAACAATTTTCATTTCTCTATGTATTTTATATTACTTTTCATCGTTTTTTTTACTTTTTCTTTAAAAAGCTTGTTTTATTTCCTACTTTATAATATATTATTTTACCTTAGATAATTGTGGTTTATATTTTACAACATGCATGCTTTGTTTTAATTTGTTCATTGAATTTAATCATTTTCGTATTTTAATCGTTGTAGATTAATTCTTACCACATAATTGCAATTTAACTTGCATTTAACTATGAATTCATTGCTAACCTAAGGGACATAGTAAAATTTATCCTAAAAATATTAAGGAGACCTAGTATCTCTAAGGTAGAATAGCTACATTAACATATTTAACAAACCAATTTATTTACAAAATAATTGGTTTTAGGGTTTAAAGAAACTTAGGCTCCATTCCCCTTTTTCTCATATTGTGTGTTAGTGTTTGAACTTTGTTTTAGTATGAACATATGTGGTGACTATATTGGAGACTATAGTGTTCCTTAACCCTTAAAATTGAAACAAAATGAAGTATATAAAGAATATAATTGCAACAACTAGATACAAGAGGCAATACTATGAAAGATATAAGAGATATCATTGTATTAAGATAAAACAAAGAAGGAAATAATGTCAACTTTCCCCTTAAGGAGGGGTCAACATTCAAGATCCAAATAAAACAACATATAACAAACATTCCATAGTCTTCTATCTCGTTAAATATATTTTGAATAGAAAATACCCTAATTACTTATTGTATTATCAATAATGGGCAACAACTACCTAGTGGGCCTTATAAAGTAGACACTTTTACATTAAATCATTGTCCATTGTTATCCAATAGGCCTTATTCAAAGAGGATGGATACATACAACAATGAACTAACTCTTAGATAGCCTAAATAAGGGAGGTTAGGGTATGACCCTAATAGGTACCATACTAGGGATGGTATTCCTTAGTTGTTTTTAATTTTCAAATTCCTTAGTAAAATCATGGATGGTTCCCATGTGGCATATTTGGGTGGCATGTATTTCCACGGGATCAATTCTTCATTGATCATGTGTTAACCTAATTGACTCTCTTTGGTGTCTAATATTTCTCCCATTAGAAACCAAAATTAATAATAGTTGAGTGGCATCTCTTTAGCAACTTCTCCATATGATGAGAGGTGATCGATAATCTTAGGAGAACCATAAGTAATCCTATTGCGGGTATGTTTCTTCTCTTCTTGATTGAATCTCATACATAATTCTTTGAAATCCATGGTGATAGGTCTCAAATTGTGCAATCATTTCACCCCAAGAATTATATAACAACTTGTTGGAATTATTTTCATTGATGTTAAAGGATTAATGTTGTCATTAATATCACATTGTGGCACTACAATAAATACAACATTTGCAAGATTAATTTATGTGTGTGTGTGTGTGTGTGTGTGTGTGTGTGTGTGTGTGTTTACAATTATATTAAAAAAGGAAAGCATGAGAAAAAATAAAAAGTGAAATGATGGTTTCAAGCCCATGGGCTTAGGTATTTTCCCATGGTATTTAGAAAAGTAAAATAAAAAAGGGAGTTAATTATTTAATTAATGGACATGTCCCTTCATGAAGGGTTATGAAAAAGTATAAAAAGAGATAGTATTGAGAGAAAGTGTGTATTTGCAAGATGTAATAAAATTTGAATAAGTGGATGAGAAGAGATTGAATATCATTTCAAAAGGGGAGAGTTGCAAAATTATTTTTAGGTCAGCTTGGTACTTTTGCTATAAATTATCTTCTGGGATTTTTCAGACCTTGAAATTTTGTAGATACAGAGGTGAGATATATGGGTACATGTGGTAAAAATTTCATATGTTGGTTCTGAATCCTTTTATATATATGCGTTATTGATTTTAGGGTTCTTGAATGCTCCTGAGATCAGTTTAAAATAGGTCTGTTTGGCATTTTCACTATAACTTCTTTTTTGGGACTCTTCAAATTCTGCAAATTTCAAAGAATAGAGGATACATACATAAGTACCTTAGGTAACAATTTCATATGTTGTTTTATTTTAATTTCTATGATATTCTCTGTGGAATTTAGGGTTCCTGAATCAATTTCAAAAAAATCAGTTTGACATTTTCGCTATAATGTATTTTCTAGTACTCTTTAGACCATGGAATTTTTATAGAATAGAGGAGACATACAGAATTACCTGAGGTACACATTTCATATGTTGTTTCATTGTAATTTTTGATATATTCTTTTTGTAAGTGATGGTTCTTGAATGCTCATGAAATTAGTTTCAAACAAGTCAATTTAGCAGTTTCACTATAACTTCTTTCCTGGGACTCTTCAGGTTGTGCCATTTTTACAAAACAAAGGAGACATACAAAAGTACCTTAGGTAAAAGTTTCAAATGTTGGTTCATTGTAATTTTTGATATATTCTATGTGGAATTTTTTAGGTAGGTTCTATAGTCTTTGTATGTGTGTGTGGGGGTGCATGAGATTTGACGACTGAATTTAATGATCCCCCACCCCCTCGATATTTATGTCATGTGTGTTCGACACTTTCCTAGAGGGGGAAGTATTACCCCCTTTGTTACACATACCATTTGGCTCCATGATCTAGCTTGAATCCAACAGGGTTTAGGGCAACACCCCAAAATTTGTCTTTTGGGTGGTTTTTTCTATTTTTAGCAGTTTTCTAAATTAATCCCAGATTAAGAGATTATGTTTTTTTTTTTTTTTTTGGAATACCTAAAATACTGTGTATATAGTGTATTGTGAATGGTGAAATTAATATAATGAGGAGTTTAAAGTTCCAACACCAATGAAGGTTGGTTTTGTCCTGGTTAAGGGTTTCCAGGGTAAATCTTTGTGTACTATGTGTATAAGTCATTGATTACTTTATTTTTTTCTCAAGAATATGTATGCATTTATTTATGTCATGGGTTTAAAAATTACAAAATTTAGGGATTTTGAAGGATCTAGAGATCAGTTTCAAATAGGTCAGCTTAGCATTTTCATTATAATTATTTTATGCGACTCTTCAGACTGTGAAAAAATTAGAGAACAAAGGAGACATAAAGAAGTACCTCAAATAAGAATTTTAGAATCAAAATTGTAAATTTGGATATGTGGCCTGATGTACAACTTCGTTCTTGGGAAGAGGCAAAAAACAACAA
This sequence comes from Picea glauca, assembly GCA_000966675.3. Lineage (NCBI taxonomy): Eukaryota > Viridiplantae > Streptophyta > Pinopsida > Pinales > Pinaceae > Picea > Picea glauca. The sequence continues at coordinate 147,500 of JZKD02S1659471.1, forward strand.
TTTTTGGGAAAGTTACCTTTTGGAAATTCATTTTTTGGTCAGACCTGGTAGAGGAAGAAGTAGTGAGTATAACTGGTGAAGGAAGAAGTAGTGAGTAGACTTGGTGAAGGAAGAAGAAGTGAGCATACTTGGTGAAGGAAAAAGTAGCAAGTAGACTTAGTGAAGTTTGGTGCAACTCACACAAAGATATTGGTGTTTATTGCTAAGTTAGTGCTTAGTGGTGGGGATTTGTGTCTTCAATAGATTGGTATCTATGAAGATATGTAAGAGTAGGTTTGTGTTGCTTAAACAAATATATTGGTGTCTCTTTCTAAGTTGACGCTTAGTGGTCGGGATTGGTGTCTACAAATATCTGTAAGAGTAGGTTGGTGCCTACGAGGATTTGTACCAGTGGGTATTGGTGTCTCTAGTAGGTTGGTGCCTACAAGGATTTGTACCAGTGGGTATTGGTGTCTCCAGTAGTTTGGTGCCTACAAATATTTGTAATAGTAGGTTGGTGCCTACAAATAATTATAAATACATTTTTTGTGGTTTTCTCCCAAAAGGGTTTCCACGTAAATTTTTTGTTCCATGTTCTCTAGTTAATAGATACCATATGTGATTTTTTTCTTATGGTTGATGAATGCTTGAAAAAGTTAAAATTTCTTAGATGGATTCACCCCCCCTCTTAGTAGGTGTGTGCTCAACAATTGGTATCAAATTCGGTTCCTTCAGAAATAGTCTAACTGCTGGAAGGTAGATCTTAGGAGCACACATGGATGGTCAAGAGAGTTTCTCCACAAATAGGGCTCTATTGTTTGATGGAACAAAATATGCCTTCATAAGCATAATGATACAGATCTATTTAATGGCTCTTGGATTTGATATTTTGTAATCATGTTAAGCCCTAATATTGGCTCATTACACCTTAATTGGGACATTATATTAGTAATGTTATTTTATTTATGTCAGCTTTAGGCCATTACTTGTAATTATACCTCCTAGTCTCTTATATATACCAAGGAGACATTTTCATTTTGAATCATCTTGTACTTGAACATTTAAGTGGGGTAAAATGAGGTTTCCCCCTCGAAGAGGCTTATTATCTGAAATTATC
>JZKD02S1659471.1:174637-190504 GCA_000966675.3 Picea glauca
GTAAAAGGATGTTTCCCCCTCAAAGAGGCTTATTATCTGAAATTATCTCTTTTTCAAGGTGTTGAGTACTTTTTCTGAGGTTTTTCTATGCTATATTGATATTTGGTTCTTAACAAATCAGTATGTTGATAGGTCCAAATGGTATATCAAGAAGGTAAAGGAGAATGCTCAATTGAAGGTACAAATCATACCTACTCTTGTTTGGGGTAGCATTACCAACTAGTATGTGGGCCTGGTTACCACTAAAAATCAAAAGAAGAAAAAGGGTAAAACAATACAGTGTTTCCCAAAGAATTCTAATTAACTTTAAATCTAATCTAAAACAAAATAAAACTAACTAATCTAGATACTTCTAACCTATCCTATAGGAGTAATTCTAATTAAATGAATTCAATATGAGATAACATTATTGATAGATAAAATATTTTATGTCTGCCAATAATGTGTTAAATAAATGAAATTGTATAATTAATCACAAATAATTGCAAATAAGTTATAAAATGTCATCCCAAGAATCATAAAAACATAGTTATCTCCAATGTTGAACACATAAGTAGTTCATATGACAAGAATTCAAGAAACTTAAATGACAAACACATATGTAGACTAGTCCGATGCACATTTGAAAATAGTGATGATATCAAAACTCCTTATGCATTTTATATATCCATAAATGAGAGTATTATAATTCTATACAACAAGCAAAATTACTCTATTACATTCAATGGTCTTCCTTTTATAAAACAAGGAAAAACTTTCACTTTTTTTAACAACCATTAATTATTATCTCTTCAACTTGATTATTTTGTCTCGTTAATTGACTCAAATTTCACATACAATTTCGTAAATGAATATACAATAATTATAAATAGAAGTTAAAAAGACTCCATAGTAATCAATCTCAATCCAAGATTGTTCATGGGTGATATTTATTAAAAATATCATTGACTCTACTCTGTTGTGCTCTCTTTTGTTCTTCAAATTTTCCTAAGCGTTTTTGTGTCAAATTGGTTAATTAGAGTCTTTCATATTATTCTTATCTAGTTCAAATTTATAAAATTCCCTTGTAGTCCTAATTTTATTTTCTGGAACTTAATTTATGGTTGCCTAAAAAATGTATAGTTTATTCCCCTTCAAATTCATGGTCTTATGTTATTTGAATTGTCTAGTTTTTCCATCACCAATCCTATATGAATTCTTCTTCCAATTTTTTCTCTTTCTTGATAGCCTTCCAATGGGTTATCCTGGGCCTAATTTGGACTCTTAGAGCTCAATATATGGCTACCCAAAGATGACACTTAGCAGACATTGATTTGTTCACGGGGAGATCTAGACCATTGATATTCAACTATAAAAGAAACATCCCACACCATTGGGTAAGTTGAGATTTCATGGTATAAATATAAATTGTTTTCCCCTCCTTAATTTGTTTGTGTGTGGAGATATAAGAGGTATAGAACCTAGGACCCAGGTAGAAATTTTGTCCGTAAACCATAGGTAAAAATAATAACATAAAAAAAAATGTAAATATCTACATGAACAATCAAAATTAAAAATAATAAAATGATTCAAATCCTACATATTAAAATTAATTAAAATATTCCAACTCTAGAAAATACTTTGTGGTTAAACCCTCTAACATCTCTTGAGTGACTCCCGCATGGGAAACTCTTATAAAGCATGCGATAAAGACCCTGTGGTAAACCACGATGACTTGTCCTAATGGATAAGGTGTGAACTCCCACACATGAAGACTCTCGCAAAGTATACATATGGTAAAAAAAACTTGTGGTTAACCTTGATAACATGTCTTAAGGGAACTTTTGCATGAGAAATCCCTGTATATAATAAAACAATATAGTGTGTTTAGGGTATGGGGTTCAATAGGTTTGTGGAGTGCAAGGTGTGGGTAAATAAATTCCTGAGTTATAAGGTGAAAACATGAAACTCTTGTAAGAGAAATTCCGTAAATGTAAGAGCTCGTTAAAATAATAAAAAACAAGGGTTGCATGGTAGTTTAGTCTCTGCCAAGTAAAATTGGAAATGAAGATGATAGTTAACACCCTATAATTATTGATTATGATGATTACTTTGAAACATGAATACTATGCTAACAAATGAGTTAGTTTCATAATCTTAAAAGAAATCAACTTCTTAAAAGAATTGGACATAGACTCACAAGGGATGGAGAAAGTTTTATTGCTCCATGATGACACATAGTTTATAGATTTTTCATAACAACTACTGGACAAAATATCTTACCATGATTTTACTTTAATGTAGCTGCCATATAGTTTTGAGATTAACCTGAATTTCCTTCTAGTTAAGCTAAGCAAGCCAAAAACAAATCTTATTTAAAAAATAAAAAATAAAAATAAACATTTCACATTTTGTAATATATATTTTAATACATATAATATTTTAATGTGTTAACATATATTATAAAATATATAATATATATTTTAATATGTTATGACATGACACATCCAAAACAAAACATCAACATCATGTTTGGATATGGAGATTTATATTGGGAAATGTAAATTTTAAAAAATATTTTATTGTGGTGGTGTAATAAGTGTTATATATGTTGTACAACCAATTAGAATCTGTTGTTATTGATTATGCAATTAATTTTAAATATTGAAATGCGTGAAGGAAACAATAAGACTTTAAATATATTAACCAATTAGAGGTGAGAAAAATAAATATTTTTATTATATAAAAAAAATATATTTATTTTCTTAAGTTAAACATTACATTTTACAAACAAAATTAAAATATAAAGAAAATTAATGTCAAATCAATAACAAACTCATTGTTATAGTCCTGCTTTGGCAGGGACTAATAATATATCATGTTACAGGTTGACGAGGTTGGCGAGAATTCGTGACTGCACACACATGTATGTGGGTTGCAGTGAATTATATGGTAGGTTAATCTAGGTACTATGAATGGTCCGTGAACCTACATTTGCAAAGGTAAATCCGAGCTTTTATAGTGTGGAAGGTTCGTGAGAGTTGCAGTTATAGGTACATCCATTGGCTAAGGTCCTAAAAAAATAATAAAATTAAGTTAAAATAACATAAAATAATATATAAGTTTGAACAAAAATTAAAAATAATAAAATAAATAAACAAAACCAAAACCAAAACCAAAAACATTACCTTAGGGATTTGGAACTAAATGCATAAAAATAAAATAAGGTTAAAATGAAATAGGAAGAAAAAAAATGAATATATACATTAGGGGTTTAGGGGAAAATGTACAACATAAGTAGTAATTTTCCTAAGTAAAATAATTTCCTAGTGTAATAGTAAGTTACCAACATAAAAATTGATTTCTAAGGTAAAAATGATTTTCCCATTCAAAAACCAAGGGTAGGTTTGGGAAAACCATGCATAATTTTGGGAAAATCATGGGAAATCAAAACCATGTGTATTTTGTAAAAGCATAGGAAAATTAAAATGAAAATAAATGAATAAATAAATTAAAGGAAAAATAAATTAAAAATCAAAATTAACAATAAAAATAAAACAAATCATATACGAAAAAGTAGGAAAAAATATACCTAGTTCCACATAGGTCAAGGTTCCATCACTACTCAAGGTTCTGCACCTAGCGACCAAAAATAGAAACAAGAAATATCATGCAGATTTTGAATAACCAGGTGTTGAGTCAATCAGGAACATCCAATTAATATCGAGATCGCATGAATATGGAGGTGACAAATGGAAAGCGACTAGGGGGGGAAGTGATGGCATTCCACTTGACACTTTAACGTCACAAAGGGTAACCCATACGATGAAAATGAGTTTGAATCTAGTTAGGCACATGGGATATTTCAATCCGATCAAGGGGAAAATTATGAAAGGAAAACCCTATGATATTTCAAGGAGAGGGAATATGATAAGATCATGTAACAAGATCCCATGACATACAAAAATGCATGAATCTAGAGGTCACAAGAGACAACCAATTATTGGGTGACAATATGACAAGGTTCCACTTCTGAGAAGCTCGATAGGAATTCAGAATTTGGATTTCGAAAGAGGAGAGGATGAAAGGAGAATTGGATAGATATCATTTTGAATAGGCTCACGCCTCTCACTCCTTTCATACTTTGGAAATATCACAAGGGACTTCACTCAGCCAACCCGATGTGACAAACCTGATAAGGGGAGCGTGGTCAGGATCAAGGTTTCAGCCACATAATACAAAATAAGAATAAAAAATTAGTCTTTGGAATGGAATAAAAATAGATAATAATGCAATGGTGAGGAAACAAATCCGGTTGAGGTTTGGGAAAGAGAAGGATTAATTTTGATTATTGAATGTTGGATTCAAATGGTAGACAATATCTTAATAAAGAGAAGTTTATTCTAGAGGAATAAGACCGAGGGATCCCCCCATGCATTTCAAGGATGAAGTGGTCATGTAAAGGTATTTATTCTACAACCCTCCTCCTACAACCATAGAAAGAAGAAAATGAGTCATGCAAGTAAGAAACTACTTTCCAGTATATCGTAAACATTGCATTATTTTCCTTCTCCTTTAAAAAACTTAGGAATAAGTGTTGGGTTTGTTTATAACATGAAGAAAAAGGAAGAAGATGTTTCTCAAAGATAATCATCCATGACCTCCTCCTTTCATAAACAACCTACTGATATATACAAATGTCATCAAAGTTGCATGTGTCTAACCTCAAACTCATAGAAATGATAAATGATTTTGTGATTCTAGTTATGAGTTTAAACTAAAGAAGATCATTAACATATGAGAGATTCAACTTATATATGAAGACATTAGGCACAAAATGCAATAAAGAAGATGAAAAATGCACATATGTTCTTCATTTAACTCATCCATTCATGTAGTCCTCAAAAGAAAATGTATTCAAGGCATGAAATAGAGCATCAACTTTGTAGCCATATAGGATCATCAAATACTTTCAAATCTACAAAAGGTCTCAAAGATAACTTATCAATTTCATCATACAAATATCAACGAGGGATTACATGTCAAAAAGAATTATGAAGAACATTTGAAATTATAATATCAAAAGGATTAACAAACCTCCATAAAAGACAATGATCAATAAACATCCCAACCCATAACTCTCCCAAGGTAGGTAAACAATAATGATTAGGCTCATATTAGTAGTGGATTATGATTTAAAGTTCAAATTTTAGTAGGGAGGGCATTTCCTTTCACTTATAAAAGAAAAATGAAAGGGGAATTGTTGTGGACACAACATAATTATTATTGGTTTCGGAGTCCTCTGGGCTAGAGAGGAAATAATAGTAGCCGAGACAATAGAAGCTCCCCAGGAAGCAACCAAAACAACATAGATTTCCCAGGTAACCTTGGTACAGAATAGTTGTTCCCCCCAGGCTCAGGATGAACAAGAGAGAGGATTACTCATGTATGAATAGTCTCAGCGGATGATGAATCATATGTGATATAACACAGACCTCGTTAGGATGCCAAGGCTTCTGACCAATAGCCCAGAAGAAAGCCCGGCGGGACCAAGCAGTCCTGAATTCATAGAACTTGATAACATTAATGGGTTAGAAGACCCTGAATACACAACGCCACCAAACGGATTTTCGACAGGTATTGAAACAGGACTGAAGGAAGTTGGCGTATCAATAGAAACAAATGCGTCGGACCCTCTCTGCAAGCTAATTAAAATCTATGATGATGATGAGAGCCTAGAAGTATCTCTTAGGACCCCTGTCCATGTCGAAGAAGAAGGTATAGTCCCAACAAATCCACCAAAACATACATTTGGGAAGAATCCTAGTAAAAATAGTGTAAAATCCATGAATTCCATCTTGTGTGGTCTATCAGAATTTGAGTTTGTCAAGGTGATGCATTATGGATCAATAAACGAAATTTGGGACAAGCTTCAAAATATATATGAATCTGATGGAAAGGTTAAGAAGGAAAATACTTGAACTCATAGAAGGAAATTCAAGAGTTTTAAAATGAAAGACAAATAAAATGTTGTAGCCTATCTCTTTTGTGTGGAATAAATTGTCAACACCATCAAAGGACTTGCTGAAAAAGTTGAAGATATGATGATTGTAAAAAAGGTGTTAAGGTCTATTGAACGTCTCTTTTGTTAACTCGGGTTCTACTTTAGGTTTCCAACAAAACCCTGCAATTCATTGGCCCTTCTGGACACCAGAAGGAAACACTACGCACAAAGTACACAATGCAGTCTCACTTGAGATGACTTATGGGTGATTGCAGGACCCAGATGTATGAAATATCGGAAGGGAGGCTTCTTTGGGGATGGGATACATTATTTATACCTCAAAACATATTAGATATACTATTCTATTGTATCAACACATCATGTAATCTCATATCTACCAGTCAGTAATTAGATACATTCATTAGGTATCATTATGCAGTAATAATTCTGTCTATTCTATTGTGCGTTGCATTTTTCTATTAACATATTCATTCATTCATCATAACTAAATAATCATCAGAAATAAGATAAACATTCCACACAGAAACACAAATTTACCCTGGCTTTCCTCCCTGGGCTACGTCCACAAAGATCTGGCTTGCTTGGCTCTTTTATTATGCTACATTAAAATTATGGTCGACAAGATCGAACTAAGCTCCACATCTTGCAAAACTACCCTCGATTATAATGTATATATCTGCCTCTCTTATCATTATACATAAATCAGTCTCTCATACATCTCACATATCACTAACAATCTCTTTCATAACTAACTATCTCTTCGCTATCTTACAACACATATTTATATTACAAAAAGGCCATAAAATTCTCCAACCTAGATGAAAGAATGAAGAAATGGCTAACCCCAAACTGCCTAATCAACCCTAGAATATATGGACTCCCTAAGATCCATAAGGAAGGAGTTCCCCTGAGACCAATTGTCAACACAATCGGCTCCCCAACCTATGAACTAGCCAAGTACGAAGCAAGGATCCTTGGACCCTTAGTTGGCAAGACAGACTCATACATCAAGGATTCAAAAGACTTCGTGGAACTCATAGAAAAGGAGAAAATTGAATCAAAGGATATGCTCATCAGCTTTGACGTGGTTTCACTCTTCACTAAGATCCCATTAAATGAATCCATTCAAGTTATAAATGAGGTTGCAGACCCTCAAACAGCTAAACTAGCAGAAGTTTGTCTACAATCAACCTTCTTCAGCTTCCAAGGAGAGTTTTTTGAACAAACAAGTGGAGTAGCCATGGGATCCCCCTTATCCCCAATCGTAGCCAACCTCTACATGGAGAAGTTCAAGAAAAATGCCCTTGAAACATACCCCCTCAAACCATCTAGATGGAAAAGGTATGTTGATGATACCAACGTCAAGTGGCCTCATAGAAAAGAAGAACTGGGTAGATTCTTTGAGCACCTCAATGGTATTTCAGAGAACATAAAATTCACCATGGAACTGGAAGAGAACAACAACATACCCTTCCTAGACGTACTCATGACTAGAAAACAAGATGGTACATTGGGACACAAGGTATTCAGAAAGAAAACTCACACATACAACTATCTTCATGTTGATTCCCACCACCACCCCTCACAAAAGATGGGGGTTCTCAAGACCATGGCCACAAGGGCAGCAAGAATCTCCAACAAAGATCATCTAAAAGAAGAAATAGATCACTTAACAAAGGTCTTTAAGAACATTGGATATAGATATAGAGACATCAAAAAGGAAATGGATAAGAAGGATAAAAGGACTCATACCCAAAATGATCAAACCTCCAACTTAAAGGCCTTTCTTCCCTACATTAGGGGTGTCACGGACAAGATTGCAAAGGTGTTAGAAAGGAAAGAAATTAAAACCTCCTTCAAACCCCTAATTACCATCAGACAAAGAATGAAGTCGGTAAATGACCCCATACACCAGCAACAAGGAAAAGGCATCTACAAGGTCTCTTGTTCATGCAGGAAATGTTACATTGGGGAAACCGGACGATCATTTCAAGTAAGAATCAAGGAACATGAAGTTGACATCAGAAATGAACACACTCGCACTTCAGCCTTAACAGAACACTCACTTAAGACAAAACACCATGTTTTCCTTGAGGATACCAAGATACTAGCAAAAGAGGACCATTACTACAAGAGACGCTTAAGAGAAGCTCTAGAGATAATCAAACACCCCAACAACATGAACAAAGATAGTGGCCTGGAGGTAAGTAGATTTTGGCACCCATTAATCAACCAACTTAAGGAACCTCATATATCGAATTAGGTTTGACACTGCCTCTCTTTCCTCAGTTCTGGGTCTAGGAGTCTAGCTAACCTTTTATTACCCTCTTTTAAACTCTAATAATAGAAACCTATTACTACACTTTTCACTAATTAAGCTTCATACACCCCAATTGACACCCTATTTACTAATAATAACATTATCAACTTACATTAACCTTAACAAATACTTTTTCTTAAAAATTTAAAAAACCTTAGCTTACACAACTTATAAATTTACACTACTATATCCTTAATAACCCTAATTTTTAGTACATTCACTTAAAACCTAAACCTAATTCTTGAATAAAACTTAATACTTAGACCTATTTATTTATTTATATATATAACTTTAAATCCTAATTATTAAAACAAACTAACACTTAGACCTAGCCTATTTATTTAACATTATCAAACTGATTTACAAAAAACATAACTAATACACAATATTAACACTTATTTATCCTATAAAAAAACCCTAGATTTACTTTAAAACTAATTAAACTTAACCCCTAGACCTAATAATAATACAAAATCTTATAAAAACATAAATTAACCCTATTTAATAAACATAAATTAACCCTATTTAGTAAATTTCTTATTAACCCTAGCCTATATATAACTTTTCACACTACTTTATCCTATTAAAACCCTAGTAGTCCTATTTATAATATTATCGAAAACCTAGAATTATGAAGTATTATCAATAACCTAATTTACTAACCCTAAAATTGAATTAAATTTTCCTCAATTTTAGAAATAGGACGTTACAACTAGCCGACCTAATTACAAATCTCGAAACTGTCATGCATCTACTATTAATTGACGAAGATCAGAAAGCTTTGTAAATGACGATTAGTCCTAATGATGAATCCCGATTCGGATTCGAAACGTCGATGAAAAAAATGACACCAACTGTGGATTATCCGACAATTAACCTCGAAACTACTCACCACATAAATCTGAAAACAAAAATGGATAATTACCCATTACAAAAATGACCAAAACCCTAACCCACTAACCCCAGGTGAGCTAGGTTTGTCCACTCTCTAACTCCCTGGTCACAGCTGGTCCACAATCCAACCATTTTCCTCATTGATCCACATCTTTCTTCCTTTCTTTGAATTTCCTATTTTTTTGGCACCGTTTTTCCCTGTTTTACAGTCCACGCTCCTTTTCTGGTCCATTTCCTAACTTCCTTCATTAATAAATTTTCTTTTCCCCAAAATGGCCTATGCCAATAGGCCCCCAACACTCACTTGTGGCTTGTCCTGAGCCACTCTAGTAGTTTGTTCCTCCTGTACTAACTTCTCTAGCTCCTGGAACCTGCTTGAAATTTGTTCAACTTGAGGTTTTACTTGCATTCTCTTTTATGCTATAGTATCCATATTCTACGGAGTAATGTGCTCCTTCAACAATTCCCCACTCTCCAAGCCAACTTGTTCAATATGACTCTTTGTTGCATCAATCTCCGTAAGAATTTTTTTTGTGTCTTCTTGTAGTGGTTCCAATTGTGCCTTCCTTGACTACTTTTCTACTTTTATGGACTTAAACTCTGCATATGAATTCTTCATTTCTTGCACACTTTTTTAGTCTATCAAGAATTGTCATTGTTTTCTGCTTCTTCTTCAACTCCTACATCGCAGTGTTTATCCCTTATTCTTTTAGGTCTAACTCCTACAGTTTTCCATAGATCTGTTATTTCCTAGTGTTGGCATAGGATAAGACATATGGTTCAATGCTTCAACAAGGCACCAACAAAACCCTAACTACCGACCCTTTCGGCAACACCTATGAAGTAGATGAAGTCTCACCTAAGGTAGAGGCAAAAGGGGTTGCAGGACTCAAGTGTTTGTAACCTAGCTGGGACATAGATCTATGATCAAAATACTTAACATAGCAGTTATCAATTAACATTTATTAGTATTTAACCCTTATTCACATCGCAGGTCAAACCCTGATTACAGAACAACATAGTATTAATCAAGATCTAAGTACATCTAATCATTTAGCACATAGCATTAGAACATATCTACCATTCATTCATATCATAAAGCATTAAGCATCATTGGATCTACCTATTATGCATTTAGATCAAGCAAATAAGTACATAAACACCACAAATATCATTGCACAAACAATATAACACATGATATACGTGGTTCACCCCAGTGTGGGGCTACGTCCACCAACTCTTCTTCTCTTCTTTATTAGTCTCTCCAATCTCCTTACAAGCACCAAGCCACAAATCCAACTCCGCACAAGACAAGATATATGCACACACCTCGCTAGATCCCCCTTCCCCAAGTTAGATCAAATCACAAAGACTTACACAGTCTGTGCACAAAGTACTTACAAAACGCTCGCACTTAGGTCTGAAAGCCTCAACACATCTTCTTGCACATACCTAATATTAACACTAAGCCATCGACTCCTTCTTACCTCACCTAGATACTTATTTATACATTCCAAAAGGGCCCAAACATGGGAAAAACCCATGGGCTGACATCCCATACCCATTACATAAACCCTAAAACCCAAAAAGCCCACAAAAAGGGTGAGCTCCCATGATCTTCACTTTACATGGGCACTCTATCTTCAACCAGACTGTCGAAGTCCCAAAAATGGTCAAACACAGCCAATGTTTCCATAAAACTTGTTCGAGGGCCAACAGGCCTCCAACACTCACATGTGACTCATCCTGATTCACTCTGATCTGGGCAACACTGCTTCGAAGGCCTTGATATTAGCTCGAGCTACATTGACTTGCTGCTTCACTAGATCCTCCTTCTCAACGAACACCTGAATGACATGCTCAGTGACAGGCCCTTCCAGGCGATGTTACACTATTGTGACCACCTATTCCAGCTGTGATCCTTGTCCCTTAATTTCTTCAAAGAGGGTGCAGGCTTCATCCTGCACTGGTTGGAGTCGCTGCATCACCTCCATCACTCTGCTCTGGATAATAGTGACCTGCTACTAAAATGTGTGTTGCTCCAATGATCTCTTCATATTCTCAATGGTCGTAAGCTACTTCAGTTGTGCTTGCACGGTCGACGCTTGTTGCTTCGCCTCCTAGAGTTGTGCCTCCAATATCCTCAACTCTGGGTCTTTTGCAAGGTGCTCATAAGTTTGCGCACTTCAGTTACTAAGTTTCTTGCATTCTAAGGTTAACTCCTTAATTCTTTCTACTCTGCTCTTGACAATTTCTTCCCTCTGATCTCTTACTTCTTGCAGGGTGCTAGGCACTGCTTGCAGTTCTATCTCTACTACTCTTGCTTGAAGTTATTGAATGGATTCAACGAGCTTCCCCACTTGGCTCTCTAGTGTCTCTTCTTCTATCTGAGCCATTCCTGGCATAGAGAGAAGTTCTCTAGTTACTACCTCTCTAACCCTCATCTGCTCCATGAGCAGCTGGTCATTTTCTCTCTGGATATACTCTCTGTCTTCTTCAAAATTTTCTCTAAGGTCATCCTTCTCTTGTTGCACAACCCGAAGTTTCTCTAGGGATTACTCCTTTTCTTGCTTCAAGGCCTCTGTGGCCTTCTCTTTTTCTTCATGTACTCAATGAAGTCAATCCTCTATAGCATATTCTATCCTTCGTAGTTGGGTGGGCTCATCCCCCAATTCTACATCTTCTGATGACAATGACACAATAGACACTACGTGACTCGAATAAAGAGCTTGATGTACCCCCTTCAGTTCCACCTCAATTCTTCCATACATTGTCTCCTACTTTGCTTCATTTCATTGTAATATATCCTTCGAAGCATCTGCTACAGCTAAGATTATGAGGTCAATATCATTCACTCTGAGCACATTCTGTGATTGAGTCTTATTGGCTCAAGATTTCTTCCATGCTGAGGGTTTCTTCATAGAAACCTTTCATTTCTTTGATGTCTCGGCCTCTGTAAGCGACTCTTTTAGTGGTGTCACTTCACCCTCTTCTTGCTTGTCTTATTCCACTCCCTCTTCTTGGTTTACTTTGTCACCTCCTTGTCCTCCAGGTGAGTCAGGCATAGTTTCCTCCAATGCATTTTTTATCTCCTGAATGTATTACTTGTTTTTCTTCTTCTTAGCACTACTCAGTCCATCATACTCAATATTGGTGACCACATGACTTCTGATGAGGTCGGGGTTGAAGAGTTTTTCATATCCAACTAGTACAAGGAATTCTACAATCCATTCCCTGGTTATATCCTCCATATATTCCTTAGTTAATTTGTAGTAAGACTGCAGATCCTCCTTGTTTTCATCCCCAATCACGGTGATATATATGAAGTGTCGGTCTGCATGGAACTTCATGAGTGGCATGAACCTATGGAGTGTATTCAATGTCATTTGGGGGAAGTATTCAATGGAGCGTATGAGATGTAGGTAGTAGGTGTGGAATACAACATTCGACTGCCACTTCTTTGCCATATCACTTTTATACCACAAGGTGGTGAACCTCACGACCAGTGGTTCTGATGGCTCAACTTCTGGGAATTTCTCTCCCTCTAGCATCTCCCAAGTGACAAATGCTATAAGAATGAGTAACCAGATGAGTTGGAATTCATAGCCTTGCTCCTACACTTCATGACAGTCCTTCTCCAACTCATTTATGAGGTATATTTCCCAGTTCATCTGCATCCATTAAATGCACTTACCTGTGAGATCGACGATGAAACCTGTAACTTTCATTGGTCTATTCTTCCTGACAAGATTGCCATCGATCAGTTGACAATCTAGGAGCACTACACCATCTTGGATGGGGGCTATCTTGTAGCCTCGCTTCCCCTTCTCTAAATCGTCGTAGGTTTCCTTTATACACTATGCTAGGGAGTCATCTGTAGCCATCCTTGGATAGAACTGGTGATGGTCTAGTCCCTGCATGCTCAATCCATTGATGATGTGGATCAACGCTAGATCGATAGTCACATGCCTTTCTAACCAGAGATAACCTCCATGGTAGCACGACAAGAGGAGTTTAACACACACGTTAACCTCCCGATGTTTGCTGAAGTGGGGTATCTTCATCACGTTGAGGATCATGGACCTCACAATCTCCTTGATCCATGGCTGGGGAACTATCTTCACCTTATTCCCAGTCATATTCATCAGGCAGTGATGCGGTGTGATCATCACATAATTCTTTTCGTCACCGAGGTTGAAATCGATGATCCTAGCTGTGGTTCGACTGCGTGTATCCCCTTCGGGAGGTATGCAGTGATGAGCATGTACTCAAAGTCACATGGGTTACTGGCATGACTAACCATGCCAGCTAGAGGTGGGATGTAGTTGGGCAAGACTGACGGGATCAGCTTCGCGTTCGCCAGGTCATCGTGGTGCTTTATTCTCTTCTCTGTCATATTTTGAGATGGACCAGATCGATGTCCATTCGAAGGGGATGCTTGCAATCCTCATTTCAATGAGGCCTATACTCCTGCAGACATAAATTTCTTAGCCATAAGGTCTATTAGGATCTCCTCTAGAGACTTATCTACTACGCTGCATTCTCCCGACATACACGCTCGTGGTCAAATAGCTCAGGTACACGAACAAACACTTAAGGTAAGAAAAACGGGTGGAGAGGTCTCAAAATCACAACGCAATAGCAATCAGTTCTTTATGTGCTTGGATAATCACACTTTGCAAAAAGTGGTCTCGGTGAGGCATTTGACGGATTAAATAGGAAACTACGTAACACATTCCTCCAATGGGTCGAAATGTCTTAATCAATATGATTCCATCGATTATGGCACAGTCTCAATGATCTCATGGGAATATTTTCTGCAATAATTGCATTTCTAACCATTCTAGAGCATCATTCTAATGGTCATATAGCTTCATCATGGTGAAGTTCCATTATGTGTTGTTCTTCTCTTCCGACGATGTTCAATTTCTGCAAGCTTGCTTCCTACGAAGTCTTCACTGGAACCTCCTGCAATCTTTCTAAGTTTGATTTCTTCTTACTGAGATTTCTGGCCTTCTTCCCTATGATCTGAGTTTTTGGATTCCTCTTTCCATTTGTATTCTTATCTTCTCTTATCATACTAATTTCGCACTATTGATGTTCTCTCAAAAATTTGCATGCAATATCTCTTCTCTTATTACTTCTAGGGTAGGTTCTCTTCTCTCCTACATGGATAGATTCTTTAAGCCTTCTTGTGCTCTTTCAACTTCGACAACTAAGTCTCTGGCCCTTAGTTGATTCGACTTGTCCTCTTGTTCTTGTATCAGTCACTCTATTTTCTCAGCTATGAAGTCCCTTAATTCTTGATTTTTATTTCATGTGGCTTCTTCTTATGCTTTCCTCTATATTTGGTCTTCCTCAATCCAATTCTTTCCTAACAAAAGTGAAAAACAAGTGTTGTTCTCAACAAACTTAATGACCTCAAATTATTCTTCAATCAATGCTCCATGAGAAATCATAGTTACATGAGTAAGTCTTCCACATAGGGTTATTGTCTTTCCTCTAAACAAAACTATCCCTCCTAATGAAGGAATCATAACAGGCTTTCCCAAAATTTCCCAAGTACTTTCTGGCATAATGTTCACCTGTGTTTCCTCATCCAAGACATAGTCTATGTCGAAGTCTCCTATTCTTGTTTCTATGCACTTCTTTTCTTTTAATATCTTAGGTAAGCAGATGTATTTGTGATCATTCAATGTTTCTTTCAGTTGTAATAAGATAGTCTCTGATTCTATTTGCTCATCTCAAGTTCATCTTCTCAACTTTAGCAATCATTCTAGGGAAATCCAAAACCTCATGACCAACAAATTTACAACAAATACAAATAGGACCTCTACCAGGGAATTCCTTAGCAATATGTCCCGGTCTTCTACAACTATAACAAAGTGTCAATCCTCTCTTTCTCTTAAATGATCCCCAAACTTTCTTGTACTGCACACTGGGATCACATGATGGACCTGCAATCTGCAAAAATAATTTCTAGGGTCCTACATCCACTTGTTAGTCCAAAAATTATTTCTATGCATAAGAATAACATATCTTCCACTATTTCTATCAAATCTATTCAGATCAAACCTTATTTCTTCTAATTGTTCCCTAGTTTTGAGACTAGGACCAAATCTATCAAGCATACCTAGATCCATACTTTCGAAGAAAACATTTCCACTTATCTTATCTTTACCAGAGCACAAATATTTAATATATTACCTCTTTCTTCATATTGGGCATCCTTCTCTTAGCACAGAGCTTCACAATTCAAGTAGAGTATTGTGCACTACAACAATAGATATATGCACCGAGCTTTCTCTTTTCTTCAATTCCCAATAATCAAAGTTTCAGGTCCTAACAATGAGACCATTTGTTGGTATAGGGGTAGATCCAGGTTTCAACAATTCAACAATGCACCAACCAAACCCTAACTACTGACCCTTTCGGCAACACCTGCGAAGCAGATGAAGTCTCACTCAAGGTAGAGGCAAGGGGGTTGCAAATGCAGAAACAAAACACAGAAGACACACAATACAAGAGAGACACAATTTACGTGGTTCACCCAGTGTGGGCTACGTCCACCAGAGAAATTGCCAGGTCCTTCCTTTATTATTATCCAGCAAATGAAGGGATACAACCTACAACAAAACCCATTGTAACT
>JZKD02S1659471.1:200272-231560 GCA_000966675.3 Picea glauca
GATTGAAGTATACAATGATCTTATATACCTACCTCTAGTTACTTTTAGAAAATCATGTTCTACTACGTTGTAAGACTTCATGATATCTACTGCAAATTTGGTGATAAACCCTGCAACAATACTGTCTAACCAGAAATCTACTATGTGCATAAATTTGTTGTTAACTTGTTGTAACTGCGCTATATCCACACGATTCCACTCCAGCTTTATGATTTGATTTGTTGGGTGGTTTTATTTTAACCTTAATAGCCACTCTTGCAACAAATGCGGGAAATCACAGAAAAATACTTCATGCAAGTCGCTAAACACATATTTGTCCAGGTATTTGTATAGTGTTAACTTAGGGTTTTTGTTGTCCTTCTACACAAACTCAAGTTCCTTTGTTTTCAACCATATTTCAATATTCGCCTTCATTGGATTCCATGGCGCAAACATTCCCTTCTATAATTTCATCATTTATGTGATTCTTCCAAGGATCCTGTCCACTCAATCCTATGTAGTTCTAGCCAGCAACAGAACCATTTTTTGGGTTAAATCTCTCCTTCACTTCTTGGGCTGACCCAGGTTCATATCTCAATAGGTTTCCAAAAAAAACCTCTAAATCTATTGGCCCTCCTGGTAAACTAGAAGGAAACACATCACACAGAGTGCACTGCACATTCTCAATTGAGACAGATTTATCAGTGACTTCAATGCTCAAGTTCTTGTAGAATAGGAATGAGTGGGGATATGGGATTGTATTTTATATTCTCCATGCATTAATCTTTGTTATTCATTCAAGTATTCCTAGGATTCATTCATGTTTAGCCTCATGCATGAATTATAATACATCTAGTGAATCAATCATTCTTAAAATAACCATTGACAGAAAGTAAACATGTAAGAAAAATCCCATACAACACATGTTTTACCATGGTTCACCCGTCATGGGCTACGTCCACAAAGATTTGTCTTATATTTTCTTCTATTCACTTTGATGCAAATATGGTACTGTGCACATTACATCTTCCATCATACAATCATAATTAGGTCCAGGAACCTCTGTGAGGTAGAATAAATCACACCAAGATCCTCAACCCATGATCTAACCCTCAAAATCTACCTTATTTGACTCATTTTCAGCCGTATTACAACAATAGATGAAATTAACACTCGAACCCACAAAAACTAGAACCCCAACCTAGACCTCCTAGGTCTTTATTTATACTAATTTACAATCTTATAGCCCTTACAACCTTTGTCAAAAACCCTAACCCTAACATGGTTAGGCTTTCCTTCCTTCTCGCTTTGCATGCTTCTCCTCTTGCATGCTGCTTTTATTCGTGCGTTCTTTTTTTCCTGCCGATTCTTCTTCTCCAAAATTAGGTATTTCCTTCCAAAAATAGTTTTTTCCTCAAAATTGGCCTTTCCTCAAAATAGGCTTGCGCCCAACGAGATGCTAGATTTTGAAGCTGAGGGAAAAGTACCAACCACCTATGGGTATTACCAAAAACCTTTGGAAATTACATTGGGAAGTACCAAGCACATTTTTCCCTATTTCAAGATTTTGTAAAAATGAAACTACCCTGACTATATTTTATTTATTAGTTTCAAGCTCGTGAAAAAATGAAATCTACCATGAGCTTAGTCTTTGTTCTAGCTCGTTCTCGTAAACAAATGAGAATAGGTTAACGAGCTTAGTATTTTTTCTTTCTCATTCTGATAAATACATGAGAATAGGTTATCGAGTATAATTTTATCACTTTTTCAGAGTCGTAAAGACTATATGAAAAAAGTACTCTTTGGAGTCTCCTTTAAGCACTTTTCAGACTCCATAAACATGAAAATATTGTCGAGTGAGCTTGTTTCCTTTCACACTTATTAAATGATTTGAAAGCATGTCTTTTGAGTGGTATTTTACCTCGTTTTAGGCCTCATAAGACTAATTATGAAAAAGGATCACTCTAACCCATCTCAGTTAGAATATTTATCCTTTGTATTGTTCTACATGTTTTTAGGACTCGGGAGACTAAATTTATGAAAAAATCAAATTTATAGTTTCTTTTAAGTTCTTTTTAGACTATAAACATGAAAAATCATCGATTTTACCTTCCTTGGACTCATAAAATTAAACATTGAAGGATACATATGGGACCAAACCCCTTCTTCTTAAATTTCATTAAAAATATGATGAGGGACTCATCGAAGGTGAACTATACCGGGCATATGTTATCCTCCTCAAGCCCATTAAAAAAAAATGGGGTACTCACCAAGCATGGTGGGGGAAAAATTAAAAGAAGTAGGTCAAGTATTTGTTTCCCTTAAACATGTCACCTATCTACATTATGTCATACAGTTGGAGTTCATTCGCCTCAAATTCATATCATACTTTTTCATTTCAGTCGAAAAGTTACCAATTCCATGTGTCATTATACTTTTTCTTTTCAGTCGAGAGTATCATGATTTTTTTCACATCATGGTTGTTGTCACATTGGGTCCTACTTCATGTCTCTATGAGTCAAAAACACCAAGTCACTTTTCATGCCACCGACAATGTTCAAGGGAAGTGTCAACTCTACTTGATATTTTGGTCAACCTATGTAGTATCATCAGTTTGTGTTCTCATGTCAGTCCATAATGCTTCGTTACACATCATTTCAAATACTTGTTTTATATCAATAATGGGTGATACATCATATCCCTCCTTCGATGATTCTTTTCATGTCAAATCCAACACATTACCTGGGAATTAGACTTTGAAACCAATTTAGTACCTTGGAACCTGCATGCCGAAATGGTAGGTTTCTTTTATTTTGATAGTGGGATTCCATCATTGGTCCCTAATCGAAGGATTCCATCAAATGTTAAAATTCATCTCATTGTTAACATTTGATATATTGTACTAAGGTACCTTGGGGATCATTGCCATCAATGATTATTTCTCTCACACATGTTAATGGTATACATCAATGACCAGTATTCAAGTGGTTTGTACCATGTTCAACAACATGAAATCTATTCACATGGTTAGATTTGTACAAGTTCAGGAATGAGATGAAGACCCTAGGTATCTGTCAGGTTCCTACCACTATTATATATTCCTTTCCCAAGATTATATGGGAGTATTTACTGATATATGTTACATAGATCCACTTTGTATTGGTATGTGGCTATGTTGATATCATGTCATAGCTCCACTTTGTATCACTCTCGTGGCTATGCATTTTTTGAGTCATGGAGGTATGGATCCACATTGTATGTTTCGTGGCCATGTACTTAGTCATTACTATCATGGATCCTCAGTGTATTGGTTGGTCGCTATGGTTTGAGTCATTTTTCTGAGCATGGGTATGTCTTCCTGAAGGATACATATATAATGTTCATTGATTGGTTGCAAATTCCAACTGGATCTTCTTCTCCAGTTCCTTGGAATACATAATAATTTGTAAAGTATTTTGGCAATTCACTTCTCTCCCGACCTTGCACTTTAGGGGAAAATATGTTACACGCAAAATTTTCACAATACCTAGTGTCGTACTAATTGTCTCACTTTTTTCACTATTATGTTTAGTGTCACACTTATGTACAGTTGCATTGCTAAGTGTCGTAATACCAAAATAACACTTTCCTAAGTGTTTCATTCATGTTTTACCAACTTAGAAACCACGAGACAATATTTTGTCACTTCCCTAGTCAAAAGAAACAAGAGAATATCATTTTTTGAAGGTTGAATATATCATTTTTACCCTAAGTTTGACTTGGCTAGAAGGGTGACACTCCCTTGTTCATGTATGGAGGGCATCATTCCTTGAGTTACACTCCCTATACCAATTTTAGGGGGCATTAGTGACACCCTATCGCAAGCATTGGGTGAGCATTAGTTAGTTGGGTCTAATTCCACCTTTATCTAAGGGCCATCTCCGAGGATCTTTGGGTGGTTATGGATGAGTGATGACTCATATCCTCAAGTCACTCAACTTCCCTTCCATTATGGGGTTACAAATCCTAACTTAGGGATAAAATATGTCAACCTTTCCTTCATTTTCTAATGGTGGTTGAACTTACAAAAGCCTATATAAACAAGGCCTTCCATGTGGGAAAAGGGAGTTGAATTCTATAATGTGTAAAACTTTTGAACTTGAGAGAAACTGATGGGTAAACTATATGTACTAATTTCCCTCAATTAAATTGTCAACCAGGGTAAGTAAACTTAGATTTGTGACACAGTATGATTCAAGGAAGAAAGAAAAGCTAACATAAAGATTAACTAGCTAAGAGGATGGTTTATCTGAGGGATCATCACTCTTTGTCAATTTACAGCTCTACTTTAAAACATGACTTTTAAAATCCATTTAAACAAAATATTCTATGTTAAATAAACAAAGCAACCTTTAACTAATGGGATTTAAGAAATCTAGGACTATGAACTATCTAATCGAAGTAAGGAACTTTCTGAATGAACAAGCAATCTTTGAATAAGTAAACAATCTATCAGAATTAGCTTTACAAGTGAACTCTATTCTTAAAGAAACAAATCACAATTACTTTTATCTTGCAGGGTATAAAGCTTATCTTTACACAAATCTACCTATCTGAAAGCAAGAGTGTTGTGACAGTATTCAAATGTGATGATTGTGTCTATGGTGGAGAATTACATCATGATGGAATCTAATCACTATTGTCAATTCAAATGGAATCAACTCGATGCTAACTTCTACATAGAAATGCAGAATATGGATGAGGCAGTCTATAGAAAGATTTTCCATCATAAAAACAACATTAGGTGTTCTTGTAATCTATATGGTCTATAAACATTATGCATAAGAGATTCAAAATCAATCACTTGTTCTATCACACTGATACTGGAAAATACCATGTACAGAATTGATAGTTCATGCAAGCCTATAAACTCATAAATAGTATTAATTAAAAATCATAAATCGAAATCATAAATAGGATATCATTAAAAATCATAACTCAAATTCAATTTTTATCTTATCATGTTGATGCTAGAAACATTATTAGCAAGTTATGAAAACCTACATATAGTATTTGGGTATTACAACTTAATGAAATTGACATTGTCCAAATAGCTACTCTACAAAGTGATTTACAACTTATGAAATAGAGAAAAGAGACATGATGGCATAGTTAAACATCTTATAAACAAATGAATTAAAACCTACAATTAAGGTGTTAGGAATCAAAATATAAACAAGTAAACATGGACGTCTACAAATGCTATGTGATACACATACAATCCAGGAAGCGAGCTGCAAGTTAGAAGAGATATACATAGTGATATGATTTAAACAAGCAATTCAAAATTAGCAGGTTATGAACGCCAAATACGAAAATATAAATATACACTGATATGCAAAAACCAACCATACCACTGATGGCCCCCCCAAACAGTCGTGGCACTACTTCAAGGTAAAAACGTAGTCATAGAATCAATATGAAATTGATATTAATCACCAAAATAGAGTTTATAGCGAAATTGAAGATAATGTCTATGTGTATATATAAAATCGTGTCTCTTTGTGGAATAGACAAGAAGTATTTATAGAGTTTATACAAAGCTTGAGAGGTCAACCAATGAAAGGGTCGACACTCTCTAAAAAAAACATTCATTAATGTTTCATCAATAGAACACATCTCCTCCAACAACCTCGTGTGCTCAAAATAATGGCCAATGCAACTACTCAAGTCTGAATGCAATGAGTTCCATAGCTAGAGGGCATGAGTGGGAACAAAACCTATGTTTCTGATTCACCCATAGAATCCCGACGATATGATAAACATCAAATCCACTACACTCCAAGTGTCAGATGGAGTTCCGGATGGAGTGCCAGATGAAGGTCTAGATGAAGGAATGGATGGAGGGTCGGATACATTTTTTTTTTGTTGAAAGAAAACAAGAAACGTTAAGACATTGTAATCATTCAATTGAATATGAACTAACATAAAATCATTACAAAACAATGATTACACATACCTCATGTTTCTCCATGGCTAATTGATTCACAAAACTGGATAATAATTTTAAAAAGAGATAAATAAAAGAATAGAGTGTATAACTTTCATATGAAAAAGAGTTTTGGTCATCGAAAAAATAGTCAAAACACCAAATCAACATTTCTCCCACGCCTAAGAGTTTGCAGGTCCCTTTGCAACAAAAATGGGTCACCTGACATAGATATACTTGTGAAGGAGGGGGTGGATTAGCTTTAGAAGCTTCTCCCTCATGCCCTCGAGACTTTGGATTAGGCCTTTTGTGATGCTTCAACTGCATATTGAGACTATGATTGGTGGTAATCATCTAATCGACCAATGGCTGAAGAGATTTTACTTTTTCTTGTAGGAAAACATTTTCATGATGCAAATGTCGATCCACAGTTTTTCATTCTACCAGTTGTTGAAGAAGCTAAGCATTCTCTTTTTGAAATTTCTCAATAGTTGGGGTTTGATCAGATGGCTCAAGAGAGAAAGGCTTAGTTTCCTTGATATATGTGGAAGGTATATCAATTTTAGAAGAATGTGTAGGAATATGGGAAGAGGGAGTAACAATGTCTTTGTGAGGAAGACTTGGTGTGATAGGTTCAGATTTGATCTCTTTATTAGGCTTAGAATCCTCTGTATAAACTTCTTTAAGTTTTTTATGGGGGCTCTCATGGTCGTAAGACAATTGAATAGGATCCAAAGTAATTGGAGGTTTTATATTGGAATTGACACTCATACTTCGGGTACTTCTTAGAAAGGATTTCCCCTTGAATCGATTAGATCCCATTCTCTTTGTAGGAACCGAAGGAAAATATTTATGAAAAGAATCATGTATATTCTTAGGTTTAGAATCGATAGGTGTTGAAGGTAATTGGGAATTATCAATAGGTTTCTTAATTTTCTTAACAGATGAGGCTATAGGGGAATCAATAGTTTTCCTATATTTCTGATCAGATAGGGAGATAGTTTGAACTAGAGGGTTTTGATTTTTTGGAGAGTGGGGATTAGGTGGGGTAACATTCCTTGAATCGATCTACTTTTTACTTTTCTTAACTGTGAGATGGGGATTAAAAAATTGGTAGAGGAAATATTCCCGTGTTTTACTCTATTTATTCAATTTCGATATAACAATCAATTTAATGAGGCCATGGTTAAATAAACCATGGTGAGGGTTGGCTAAATTTTTTCCAACCTGGGAAGAAATATTCTCGAGGATTTTCATAAAATAGAAGGGAAAATTCAGGGGTTTGTTGAATTGAAAATGGGCCAACAGACATAAATGACAAGGTTTAAAAATAGAGTACCTACCTTCACAGGTAATGAGCCTGGTAATTACGATCAGAGGGTTGATTAATTCATATTTGATCCAGTCTTTGAAATACCCTTTGGCTCTAGATAAATTGTGGTATTCAGGGTTGAACACCCTATTATAAATTTGGCGTGGCAGTTGATGGTGTTTGAACCATCGTTCCCCAACCCTTGTCAATTTTGTGGCCAAAGCAATGGATTCTTCGGAGACTGAAAACACTAGATATCCTACGTGAGAAAATATCCCATTGAACCTAATAGATAATTAGAGAGAGACATCATCCTCATGCCCCTGTATACTGGCAAGGAATGACCCCCAAGCCGCGTTGAGGAATACTTCCCGACACGTTGCAAATTCTGGAATGGCCAATAGCTCAATGTAGGAGGATGGTTCATAACGATTGGGCATGGTTACAGAAAAAGGTATGAGCAGGAAGCTGAAATCGGGAAGAGGGTGAGCACGATTTAGCAAGCATATGATGAGTGAAATAGGAAGGGTATGAGAAATCGAGACATAGTACTTGTTTCTTAATGCAATTGTGATGGAAATAGTTGAATCGTAAGTGAATTTGTCATACACGAATGCCATGTGTGATCATAATTGTATTGAGTTTGAATTTGAATGGTTTGTAATTTGGAGGTAAAACGAAATCGTGTAAGAAATTTGATCAAAGTCCAAGTTTTTGACTTGGACATTTGATCATAAAATGCATTTGTAGTTTTAATTTGATCAGAAAATGAAATTTAAAAATATACCATTTAATTCATCACTGCAATCGGCGTAATCAACTCGAGTGATCATACCTGAATGAGATTGTGATCATTTACAGTATATAAAATACCTCATCCAATCCTACATATGGCACTCCATCTGATCCTCCATATGGCACTCCATCTATTCCTCTAGATGGCACTCCATCTGGTGCCTTTTGTAAGTGAAAAATATCAAATAGTAAATGGGCATTGGCCCACAACACTCAGATTGGACGATTTCTAGAAGGCATGGTGAACAAGAGCATGGATAGGATGAGCATGAATAAGATTATAAAATCCATTTTGTTAGCACTCTGTAAATTTTGTCTGACTGATAGACAAATGATAGAGGTAACTGTTTCAACCAGATTTAGAGTTGAGGCACTAGCCTGCACAACTTAGAGAGGGCTCTCTCATGTCACTTGATATTTCTTTGATAATCGATGGCTAGATTTGGTTTGTTTTGGGGGATTTTAATAAAGTTGTTGGCAATGAAGGGGAGGAAAACTTGGGCTATGGAGTCAAAATTATGAAAGTGAATGAAAACAATGGTCAACTGGTATAACTCTCCAGAGAATAAAGGATAAATGAGGTGATGAATATGAGTTAGATTTGAATTTAAGTAGAGTATAGGAAGATAGAGAAAACAAATAATTGCATCAGAGCATTAATGAAATGAATTTTGAATTTGTTGAGAGGAAAATTACAAAGTTTAAGTTTCTTAAGCCAAGAGCATCGCAAGATGAATTATGGGCCTTTAACTATCCAATTTAAACAGAAGACAATGCAAATGGAAATAAAGAATCACAGGAAATACAAACGATGAGAGGAGACAAAAATCATATCACCACCATTAGAATCTTTTCATAGAGACTTCAAAAGATTCTACATGTATATTCAATTCAACTTTAGAATGTTACAATATATTTCGAAACAACCAAAAAGGTGCCCTTGCACTTATGCCAACATTAATTCATTCAAATGCCCCAGTATTTATACAATTTGATTACAATGGTTGAAACTGAAATGTTTCAGCTTCTACAACTGATTATAATAATTTCAACTGACAGTCTCGGTATATGAACCGATTTACACTGATTACAAAAAAGACATTTCAAAACTAGGAATGGATTTCTCTGACTACTCAGCTTCCTTTATGACATCTGGGTTGTCCTGATCTTCTGTTGAACTTGCTGGTTTGGTGACATCTGGAGGTCACTTACTCGTTTTGGGAAAACTTCATTTCGTCTTTCCCAGCCACATGATTTCCTTCCACTGTGAGTCAGAAGGAATATCCTAATCCATCATCTCCTTTATCAAAATCTCCAAGTCAATGCACATGGTGTAGAACATAGTCGACAGGCCAATCTTCACTATTTTAAACTGATTCAAAATCTCAAAGTCTGTGGCCAAATACACTACTAGACTTGGGCCTTTTAGAATCTCCTCCATAGCTTCAAATTTGGAATGATCCATTCTACATTGAATGAGGAGAGAATTGTAGTATTCTTGATTGTATAATGAACCTTTTCCATCCCAAAATGGTGGGGGGGGCTTGATAAATAATTGTTCAAATGTATCCTTAAAATCCTGTATACAATACTCCATTTGCATAGATTTGTTTTGAACTGATTTGAGCAAGTTGTTCTTGGCGATGATACTCTTGGCCCAAATGATCAACACAGTTCTGTCCTTTACTCCCATAGTCTGAAGATCACCAGTGGGCACAAAATTCAGAAAATCAATAGTGTTATGGGCCCATTCTGAGGGTTTCTTGGCTAATGTTTCATTAACAATAGTACACCTACTTCGGGCTGAGGTAGCCACATTGTCTTTGTCATTTATAAAATTCAGATAAACCCTAAACTTAGTAGCCTCTGCAGCAATAACATACCAGATCACTTGTTTAGCTCATTGTAACAGTGTTTTACCATTTAACCTTGTTTTTCAGCTTTCTCATCCTCTCTTGCAAATCTTGGTTTTATCTTTGGAGTGGAGCCATCTTTTCATCTTTTATTTTCATCTATTATTTCAGATTTTCTAATGCCTTCTTAAGGATTTTGATTTCCCCTATCTATAAACTCACTTGGGACATAGATTGAACCAATCCATCAGTACTTGATCCAACTTATGTATTAGCAGACACGATGACAACCATATTTGATGTTGCTACTTGTCCTTGTAACCAATTTTGTTTCTCTTTTTCCATCTGCAAC
Source organism: Picea glauca (assembly GCA_000966675.3). Lineage (NCBI taxonomy): Eukaryota > Viridiplantae > Streptophyta > Pinopsida > Pinales > Pinaceae > Picea > Picea glauca. The sequence continues at coordinate 210,532 of JZKD02S1659471.1, forward strand.
ACTTTAGCTTTGTAATTTAGTGCTTCTTGTTTGAATGTCTCTTTTTCTTGCTCTCGGGCTACTAGTTCTTTTGTCTATGGATGTTTTGTGGAGGACATCTTCAGATTATTATTTAGGATTTGGATAATCTTATTTGTTTCATATAAAGAAGCCTTTATCCCTTGAGGGCCTTTAGATTCCAATTTTTTGACCCGTGTCTGCCAGGCTTTGCTGGATGCTTTTTCCTGTTTTAATTGCCCATCTAATTTTAGTGCATGTGTTGTCAAGATTGGAAATTTCAGACTTAAACTTAGGTAGTCTGAATTTATCATGTCATTGGTGTTCCTGTGAAAATTTACTTTGTCCGGGGCACCAATATTCTCATAATGAATCTTGATTTCAGACACTTTATCATCATCTGATATTGCTATAGTAAACGTCTTTCTTTCCACATCCCTGACTGAGAATAGGGAAGCCTTATGCTGGGAGATTTTGTCTACTTCACACAACAAGTAAACTATTTCACTATTGGCCATACTTCCCTTTACAACATACTGGTTCATTAAATCCTCTTTGGATTGATAGATTGCCCTAGGTGTCTTGCTAAATATATGTTTCTTGCTGCTGAAAACCCTTGAGTTGCTTTCACTTTGTGGCTTGTTTCTTGTACCAGCCTCTTCATTCTTGATTGTACCTTCCACCATTTCCATGCTTGTTTTATTCTCAGGTTCTTCTTCTTCTAGGTCCACCACTTGAGAGGATGGTGTAATCTTCATTTTCTTTAGAATATTTTCCTCACTACTGGCACCCAATGCCTCTAAACTGCTGCTTTTATTATAAACACTCAGTTTTGGAGATTTGACAACCAACCTAGGGGAATATTTCTATATCTGGACCTATTGAGGTGCATACTCGATTTGTTGTGTGTGATCAATCTGCAAAGTGACTTCCATGTTCGCACAGGTTTCCAATTTGGCCAAACTATAAAATTATTCAACTTGCTCATGTGTGTATGGGATTTGTTTGCTCATCAATCTTCTCTTTGATATGATCTGATGCACATCATACTTCCTCCCTTGTAACTGTGTAAACCCGAATTCACTGATTTTGTATTGGATCTGAGGAAAACATGACTTATTCTTTACCACTAAGGGTCCTACCATGAAAGGAAATTTCAAGTTAGATGCCTTGTGCGCTTTCAAAAAATGATCTGTCTCTGAAATGATCCTTTTTCTAATGAACTCTAAGGAAAATATTCTGGGATTTAGAAAGAATGGTAAAAGGTAAGGTCCTTCTTGATAGCCATATACCCAAATCATAGTAGATTGTATGAAAAACATCAAATCTCCCACCCTAATCTCTGGATTTGGGTGTAAAAAGATTTTCATTTCTTCTAGAACCCTTTGCAAGTCCGTGCCTAAGATAATACTATGTGCCCTGGACATGATCTTATTGATGAAGATAAGCATGGTGATCCTTTTAAATTAAGTCGAGATGAATGCGGTTTCATGGAATTCAGTCTTGTTCGATTCTAGGAACATTCTTAACAAGTGCATGTAGTATCTGAAGTGTCTCAATGAATTGAAATTTACCAATTGTCGATGCATATTATCATCTATGAACCTATCTAAACTGATACAAACCGACTTACTAGAATCTGACATAAAAAAGGTCAACAGGAAACCCAACATGACTTCTACTACAAACTTGTCGTTATCCAACCCTAAAATTTGACTAAGCAGGGAACAAGCCCACTGGACCTCAATAATCATAACATTTACATTGATAGGTAACGAAAGACTTTCAGAATGGTGTTCAGGTTTGACAATGGTTTGCAGAAACATGGTTTTTACTTCTGAGGGGAATTATCTGTAGACTGTGATCATTTTCTCTTCCTCGAAGGGCTTTCACACTGTGGAGGAAGACTCTGGTATATTGAGGGTGTGTCGAAGTGACAGACTATCTATTTTGCATAAAACCTCTAACCCTATCTTATTCAAAATGACCTTTTCTACCTGCGAATACTGCTTCACACACCAGCTTACGAACTCAGGGAAAGGGAAAACTACGTCTATGATGTAAGGGGTAATGGAGCCTTGGGGCACTTCAAGGAAGGGTATCCACTTTCTAACACTGTCTAACAAATTAGATATGGACAAGGAAATGGGTGAGACTATTATTTTTGTATGAAAAACATCAGAGTCCCTGTCTATTAGGGATTCTTCTCTAGAGACGAGGTCTTTCTTAGTTACGGATAAAATAACAGGGTTAGAGGCCATGATGAAAAATACCTATAACTCAGTGGATGGTGTGCAAAATGGGTTCACTGTTGAGCTTTAATTTTGAATGGAGAGTTTGCATCACTTTTCAAATGTTCGAGTGCTTTGAAATATTATAGAATAATGAACTCAAGACCCTCCTTTTATACATTTTTTCCATATCAAGGATTGGAGAAAATGGTTTTGGGTAGACTTCTTTTTTCCCCAATGTGCATCTTAGGGTGCCACCTGTCCACGAATGAAATCACGGTAGTTTCTCTGGCCCAACTTCGAAAAATTATCCTTCATGCTACTTCAATGCCTGATATGTGTCTTGGTCGTCGATCTGGGCTGCTCCAAGATCTACGGTCTGTCGAGTCCTACCATTTTTTGATATCGAGGATCGGAAAGAGCAGTTTTGGGTAGTCCGATTTTTTCCCCAATGTGCCTCTAAGGGCGTCACACGTACACAAATGAAACCACTGTATTTTCCCTAGGCCACCTTCAAAAAATTATCCTTCGTGCTACTTCAATGCTCGATATGTGTCTTGGTCATCGATCTGGGCCACTCCAAGATCTACAGTCTGCCAAGTCCTACCATTTTTCAATATCGAGGATTGGAAAGAACGGTTTTGGGTAGACCTCTTTTCACCCCAATATGCCTCTGAGGGCGCCATGTGTCCAAGAATAAAACCATGGTAGTTTCCCTGACCCACCTTCGAAAAATGATCTCTCACGCTATTTCATCGCTCGATATGGGTCTGGGCCATTGATCTGAGCCACTTCAAGATCTACGGTCTATCGAGTCCTATATTTCGCACTTCTGCTATATTTTCCCATATTCCACCATATGTGACCTTATCCTCCAACCTATCATGCTTCCACAGTGATGTACCTCTTCACTAAATTTCTGAGACTTGGATCCTATCTAAAAAATTGTTATGGTGATAACATTGGCTCCAACTGTGGATGCTCTCCTCCCTACAAGGTAGAAAATAATTGTATAGTAAGTGCCTACATGTTGGGCTATGGTTTATCCATGCAATCTGAATCTACTGGTATTGATTCAAAAATTCAAAGTTGACCCAACATAGCTTAGGGACTTCACCTTGGGCTTCAACTATGCAGCTTTTATTCCAATTTCTTTATGCGAAAAGAAAACGTAAAAAATATTATGTACAATGAATGGTGTGGTGATGATTTTCAAAACATGTAATGCTTGAGGAACATGCCATTCATAGGCCCTCCTCCAACAATTTCTCCATTACTCTCCTGTAATAAGTAAGCATCGCTCCCACGGTAAGCTACAATTTTGAATGGGCCCAGCCATAGGTGATCAAATTTCCCATGTGTTACACATTATTTTCGTCATCCCTATGATCGTTAATGATGTAAAAATATATGTTACCTTCAGAGGGGTCGCAGTGGCCTGAGTTCCTAAAGAGAGAAGGGAGAAGAAATTTTCCTGAGAAAAGAAGTTGCATTTTCCTATGTAAAAACCTTATAAAAAGGGAAGTTCACGGGTTGCTATATAGGCAGGGTGCGAGAATAACCCATTCTCGTAGGTTGCACTATAGCCAGGGTGTGAACACCTCACAGGTTTCTCTATATCTAGGGTGCGAGCATTCCAGGACGTGGGAAAAATGAGCATTTTCTCGAATCTTCTAGAAGGAGAAACTTCTATGGTGAGGTGGCATCCAAATGGTTTGGATCTTACTCGCTTTCATTATTTAATGGGATCATCCTAACCTCCTCACCTTATCCTCTTCAACTTATAAAAGGAAAGGAGTTCTCATGGAGAAAGTTAGCTTGAGCTTGGCTTAGCTTTATTGATTTTTGATCTTGTTAGCTTTGGCTTGGTTAGAGTGGCTTTGAGATTTGCTTTGTCAAGATATATTGTGAGTAGCTATCAGATCTATGGTTTCAGAATCCTTGGAGAAAGAAGTGTGTGGGGAACGAAGGACAGTTGGAAGGGACCTTACGACATCAAGGCAATGGTTGTAATCTCTCTTTCACATTTAATATGATACAATAATATGATTATTTCCTATAAAGCTTGTTGTGTTTTATTGTATAACTCCTTGATCATATACATAGATTCACTATTGAATATATTGTGCTTTATTTACTCCACTTGGTTTGTACTGTTTTGGTCTTGACTTTATGAGAGCATTGGAGCGAAGCGAGAGCAACAAAGACCAACGGAAGTGATTATAAGGTATGCAACTTGTTCTTGCCTCTTAGTTCATTCAATGGTTAGAATCTAGGGAAAGAGTATTATTATGTATTGCTTTGTTCTAGATCTAGGTGGATCTAGGGAGATCGGTTTGTGTCCGCACTTACAGATTTATCCAATAACACCATGTTTTCCCTTATCTTCATTTCTGGCATCCCATTTTAGTACCCAGTCTCCTTGTTCGAAGTCATCCACCTTGATATGTCTATCGAAAGCCTCTTTGATCTTGTCTTGGCACAATTTAGCATTATTGAAGGCCTTTTCCCTGGTTTATTGTACACTAATCAATTTGTCATCTCTTCTTTGACTGGTGTTTGTTTTTGCCTCTTGATCATGTAACAGATTCATTACCAACAATCCCAATGCAGTAGGGAGAATAGATTCTGCACCATAAATGATTTCGAAAGTAGATGTGGCAATATATCTCTTTGGGGATATCCTGTCATCCCACAATGCGTGGATGAGATTTTTGTGCCATGTCGTTTTATTCTCTTGCAACAATTTTTTGATGATTTTGACTAAGATTTTATTTGAAGATTCAACCAATCCATTTCTTTGTGAGTAGTATGATGTGGAGTGACCAAGGATAATGTTGTAATCACTGCAGAATTTATCCAATTTCTTAGACTTGAAAGTCGCTACATTGTTTGTTATAATCTTGATCGGGCATTCGAATCTGGATATAATATTGTCTTCTAAGAATTGAATGATAACATCATTTGTAGCCTGTCTGGTGGGAACTGACTCAATCCACTTAGTGAAATAATTTGTTGCAGTCAGGATCCATTTGTGTTGAGGTGATGATTGTGGATGTATTTCCCCTATAAAATCTAGGGCCCACTGTCTGAAAGGAACTTCCACTGAAATGGGTTTTAAGGATAGAGACTGCAATTTTCCTTTCCCATCGAAGATTTGACATTCATGGCACTTTGAAACCTCTTTATAAATATCGGGAAAAATGCTAGGCCAATAAAATCAAGCCCTCATAATTTTATGCACAGTTGTCTTCCAATAATGATGACCTCCACAGTCACCTTTATGGAACTCTCTGATGGTTTTATCTACTTCTTATTCTATCAAACAGTTCAATAAAATCCCTCTTGGATATTTCCAATATAGAAATTCATTTACTATACAAAATTTTTCTACCTTTAATTTCAAGAATCTGGCTTTTGTCTTACTAAATTCAGGAGGAGCTTGCAAATTTTTCAGCATGAAGATGATATCTGCATACCATGTAGAGTCAAGAAATTTTTGGGATATTTGTGGAGTCACCTTTTCTTCTTTTGTTGTACTATTTGACCAGTCTGCAATGAAGTTTATTCCCAAGAGTTCATAGTTCGTTTGTGCCATCAACTTAGCAAGCCCCTCTCCTTTGATCAACTTTGTGGGTTTGATCTCAAGATCATATTCTAATAGTACTGTAATCTATTTTCCCCTCTTTCCTTTTGGATCAGGTTGAGTCAATATGTCCTTTACTGATCTACTGAGAACATAAGCAGTGGTGTGGGAATGTAGGATGTAACTCTGAATTCTTTCAAGCATTTGACCAGGGCATACACTTGTTTTTCCATTATGTCATATTTCAAAGGTGCATCTCTTAATGTCTTTTTGTAGTATGCTATGGGCTTCTCAAAATTCGGGTTATCTCTCTCGAGTATCACACCTGCAATTGTGTGTTCTGAGGCAAAGAGAATAATATGAAATCTTTCCCAAAATTGGGACTAGATAGTACATGAGCCTTTGTCAATGCCACCTTGATATCTTCAAAAGATTTTCTAGCCTCAAGAATCCACTTTATTTCATTTCCCTTCTTGAACATGTTGGCAATATGTTTTATAATTTCATCCAAATTAGGGATGAATCTCCTCAGAAAGTTCACTCTTCCCAGGAAAGATTGTACTTCCTTTTTACTTCTGGGTATGCCAATTTTCAGGATTCCCTCCACTTTGTTGGGGTCTACCTTTATCCCTTCCTTTGAAATAATGCGTCCCAACAACTTTCCTTCTTCCATGGTGAAATTTGACTTCTTAGGATTTAATGAGATCCCGAACTTTTTGCAGTTTTGAAATTCCCTTCTGAGATGTTTGAGGTGTTCCTCATCTTAGGTGGAATACACAGTGATGTCATCCAGGTATATACGAATGAATTTGTCTTTTTCATCAGTGAAATCTATGTCCAAATCTCTTTGAAACGTTTCCCCTGCATTCATAAGCCCAAACGACATTTTGGCATACATGAATTTTCCCCATGGTGTGGTAAACATTGTCTTCTCTTGATCATCAGGGTGCACCATAATTTGATTGTATCCTAAGAAGCCATACAACATTGAGATCTTCTGAGAACCTACTACCTTTTGTAAAATGTGATCTATCTTAGGCAATGGGTAGTTGACTTTTAGAGACACCTTATTTAGATTCCTGAAATCCACACATAACCTAATTTCTCCGCTCTTTTTCCGTACTGGCACCAGATTTTCCACCCATTTGGAAAACCTCAAGGACACTATGATTATGGATTCAAACAGTTTCTTTACTTATTTTTCTATCAATGGTAATAGAAGAGGGTTTATCCTTCTTAATTTTTGTTTGAATGGATTGTGATATTCTTTGATGGGGATGACATGTTTGATTATACTGGTATCATAAAATTTCAGCTCATCATAACTCCAAGAAAAACATCAGGGAATTCTTTCATTAATTTGACATACCTCTCTTTCAATTTAGGTATGATCTATCTGGATAGATTCACGATCTTTGGATCTTTTGGAGTCATAATATTGCATTCTTCCACATCTCTTTCATTTACTGTGATCTTTAGACTTCTTGCCACATCATTGTTATCAAAAAAAAAATTCCAATGCGACTAGACCTTTGGGGATGATGTTACTCTTTAGCTGAATGATATCTCTGCTAGCAATTTGATTGTCAAAATATCCTTCTTTCATGAAAGAAATTGCATCCACCTCATCGTCATAGTATTCACCATCAATTTTTAAATTCTTGAACTCATTCTCCATTTTGAGGAAGCTTTCTATCTATTTGTCATCCTCGAAAACTTGTCAGTGCTTCATATTATTTGGTAATACTAGACTGTACTTGACCTCAACCTTGTATCTTTTTTCAGGGAAAATCAGAACTCTGAAAACTGCTACTGAATTAGCCAAGGCATCATCAACCTTATTTTTTTCTCTTGGAATTGTTGAAGGATTACATTCTGGAAACTTCTCGAGGAGGTCTAGTACCAGATTTTTATAAGCCCTCAATCTGGGGTGTTTTTCTTGGTATATGCCTTTTATTTGATTTATAATTAGCTCATAGTCTCCATGTACAACAATTCATTTGTTTTCAACCCCAATATTAATGCTTCATATTTAGACATGTTATTCATGCATTCAAACACAAGCTTATAAGAACATAATTTGGAGTCTCCTTTGGGATGATTGATCCATATGCCAGCTCCAACTCCTTCTCTACATGCAGCCCCATCGAAATTCATTTTCCATATTTGATCCTCCACATCATCTTATTGCTCTGAAAATTCTTTTATCTATTGGTCAGGCTTGTCATTGTTAGCCATAATGATTTGTGTTTCCTCTTCTTCGGACCACAGTTCATTGAAGAAAATAGAAGATCCCAATTCAGTTTCCACTAAATAGATCGAATGATTGCTAGGCTACGATTTGTTGTTGACCATGTATTTAAGTAAAAACTCCCTATACAATATTATGTCTTGACTAAAGACAAGAATAGTGGCATATGAAATGTTCATCTGGAGGGTTCCTTTTAATTTTGTAGCCCATGACCTGGACAACAACATACCAAATTTTGGAGGGATATCAATGACCACTACGTCCATCACCATATTCTTTGCGGGGATTTGTGCCAAAGACACCACCAGATCCTTGATAATGCCAAGGCATTTCACCTTTATTGAATTGAAAGAGAACATATCTTTATAAGGTCTTGTGACATCGAGAACCAATTGGTCCATGACCATTTTGGGCATTAGGTTGTGAGATTCTCTTGAATCCAACATGGCATTGTGCATAGCCATGTCATGGATTTTCAAACTGACATAAAATGGTACATAAATTTTGATCTTAGCCTTCTCAATTTCAAAATTAAAAGAGGATGAAGTCTTCTCTACCTCTTTGGTGACCGTTTCTTTCCTTGCTTCTAATATTTTCTTCTGGGGTTCTTCTTTCTACTTTCCCTTTTCTACAGTACCCTTTGTAGTAGAATCCTTCGTAGTAGAGTCCTTTGCAACTAAATATTTTTTGGACTGACTTACAGAAGGTATGTTACCCTGATCTTCTTTGGTGGGATTTCCCTTCAAAGGCTTTCCCTTTGGAGGTTTTGGAGGTACCTTTTGATTTCTAAGGTTGTATTGTCTTTGGAATTTCATGATGGCATTTTGCAATCATGTCTCGTAATCTTCCCTCTCTACTAATATGCTTTCCTCTTCATCTTGGAAAATGATCTCACTTGCATCCATGAACTAGTATTGTTCTTATTTAGTCAAAAACACTTATGTTTCTTTATCATCATAGAAGTTCATGTTGTCTTCAAAATATCCATCATAATTTTCATCTATATAATTATTTTGAAAAGGAGGCCTTATTTGTTGATCTCCTTGATTTCCTTGATTTCCCTGATTTGCCCAATCTGCTTGATTTGCTTGGTTCCTCTGATTCCTTTTCTCTCTTTGTCTAATCTGTGGAATTGTTGGTCTCCTTGGATTTATGGGTGGAACATCATCCTGTTCTCCAGGGTTAGCTATGTTTCCTGGGGCCATTCTTTCCATCATTCTTTCCATGTTTCTCATCATTGCCTCAAACCTTTCCTCTAATGTTTGTGATGTTGAAGGTTGTTCTTTATCCTGAGTTCCATTTGTGTTCTTGTCAGAGTTATTTTTCATCTTCCCTGAAGCCATTAGGTTCACTTCGACTTCTATTGAATTGGTCATCATGTCATCCAATGTGGAATATCTTCGTTCTCTTAATAATAAAGAAAAGTCACTTTCAAAAGAATCAACATATCTGAGTTGAGCAACTTTAGGGGGGGTTTACCTCAACAGGAATTGCATTATAGACCTTCATGAATCTGGCTGAAAACTCTTGCACTGTTTCATCAGGTGATCTCTTCATGTTTTTGTATTGTGTCAACAACTAAAGGGGATGTTTATTATCCCCCCATTTTGCAAGGAAGCTTGTCTCAAAAGCTTTGAAATTTGCGATACTCGCTGGTGGAAGGTCTCTAAACCACTTCCTCACTTATACTGCAAGACTTTGTGTAAACAAAATCATCTTCACATCTTCAAATACCACCTCTTCCAAGTCTATGAAATCATTAAACCAGTCTAGATGCTTCTGGGCTGTTATGTTACCTTCAACATCATATAGTTTGATCCTTAGGTTGTAATTTTGAGGCAAATCATGTAATTGATCAGACAGTATGAGGGGAGCAAATATGGATACCATAGTTGCTGTGAGGGGTCGGAGTGGTTGTTGGTTTCGAGTGGGGATCACTAAAGGTCCGACATATAAGGCTAGAATCAAATCTTGGAATCTCTTTTCATCAAAGATGGTCTCTCTTAAAAAAGATTCAGACTTAGTTCTGAATAGGATTTGCTCAAATTTTATATCAAACTCAAGGTCTTTAATGCTACTCACTCCATCCTTGGGAGAAGAAAGATATCGGTCTCAATGCAAAACTGGGGTTAGTGGATTTTCTTTTCTTTTACATACAAACTTTTCAGGTTTAGACACAAGGATTGCAACTTCTAGGTCTGGGTTGCTCCTGGTGTGGATTTTCTTAGGAGCTAGGATTTCTATCTCGCACGGGGTGTTGCAAATGGTCTCTAAGTAACAGAGTCAGCAAGGTAAAAATAATCTCATCCAATAAAGTATTTGATCCACTATCACCCTCAAGGATCAAACTAAATCTTTAAGTCATTTTTCCCAAGGAAGTTTTTTTTTAATTTCATCCCCAGCAACGACGCCAGAATGTTAGCACTATGTAAATTTTTTCTGACTGATAGAAAAATGATAGAGGTAAATATTTCAACCAGATTTAGAGCTGAGGCACTAGCCTACTCAACTCAGATATGGATCTCTCATGTTACTTGATATTTCTTTGAAAATCGATGGCTAGATTTGGTTTTTCTTGGGGGGGTTTAATAAAGTTGTTGGCAATGAAGGGGAGGAATACCCAAGATATGGAGTCAAAATTATGAAAGTGAATGAAAACAATGGTTATCCGGTAGAAATATCCAGAGGATAAAGGATAAATGAGGAAATGAATCTGAATTATATTTGAATTTAAGTAGAGTGTAGGAAGATAGAGAAAAAAAATAACCGCATCACAGAATTATTGAAATGAATTCTGAATTTGTTAAGAGGAAAATTACACAGTTTAAATTGCTTAATCCAAGAGAATCACAAGATGAATTATGGGCCTTTAACTATCCAATTTAAATAGAAGATAGTGCAAATGGAAATAAATAATCACATGAAATACATACGATGAGAGAAGACAAAACTCATATCACCACCATTAGAATCTTTTCATAGAGACTTCAAAAGCTTTTGGATGTATATTCAATTTAGCTTCAGAAAGTTACAATAGAGTTAGAAAAAAAACAAAAAGGTGCCCTTGCACTTCTGCTAACATTAATTCATTCAAATGCCCCGGTATTTATATAATTTGGTTACAATGGTTGAAACTAAAACGTTTTAGCTTCTACAACTGATTATAATAATTTCAACTGACAGTCTCGGTATATGAAATGATTTATAATGATTAAACAAAATATGTTTCAAAACTAGGAACAGATTTCTCTGACCACTCAACTTCCTTTACGACATCTGGCTTGTCCTGATCTTCTGTCGAATTGATGGTTTGGTGACATCAAGAGGTCACTTAATGGTTCCAGGAAAATTGCATTTCGTCTTGCCCAACTGTATGACTTCCTTCCACTGTGAGTCACAAGGAATATCGTAATACATCATATCCTTTATCAAAATCTCCACGTCAATGCATGTGGTGTAGGCCATAGTCAACAAGCCAATATTCATTTTTTTAAACTAATTCAAAATCTCAAAGTCTGTGGCCAAATACTCTACCAGACTTGGGCCCTTTAGACTCTCCTCCATATCTTCAAATTTGGAATAATCCATTCTACATTGAATGAGGAGAGAATTCTAGTCTTCTTGATTATATAATGAACTATTTCCATCCCAAAATGGTGGGAGGCCCTTGATAAACAATTGTTCAAATGTATCCTTAAACTCCTGTATATAGTGCTCCATTTGCATTGCTTTGTTTTGAACTGATTTGAGCAAGTTGTGCTTAGTGATGATCCTCTTGTCCCAATTGATCAACACAGTTCCGTCCTTTACCCCAATAGTATGAAGATTAGCAGTGGGAACATAATTCAGCAAATCAATAGCATTCTGGACCCATTCCAAGAATTTCTTGGCTAATGTTTCATTAACAATAGTACCTACTTCAGGCCATGGTAGCCACACTGTCTTTTTCATTTATAAAATTTAGATAAACCTTGAAGTTAGCAGCCTCTGTAAAAATAACATCCTAGATCACATGTTTAGCTCCTTGTAATAGTGTTTTACCTTTTAACCTCGTTTTCAGCTTGCTCATTCTCTCTTGCAAATCTTGGTTTTCTCTTTGGAATGGATCCATCTTTTCATATTTTATTTTCATCTCTTGTTTCAGATTCTCTAAGACCTCCTTAAGGATTTTTATTTCCCTGTTTGTAAACTTACTTGGGACATACCTTGAACCAATCCATCAGTGCTTGATCCAACTTTTGTATTAGCAGGCACAATGATAGCCATATATGATGTTGCTACTTGTCCCTATAACCAATTTTCTTTCTCTTTTTCCACTTGCAACACTTTAGCTTTGTAATTTAGTGCTTCTTGTCTGAATGTCTCTTTTTCTTGCTCTAGGGCTACTAGTTATGCTGTTTGTGGATGTTCTGTGGAGGACATCTTCAGCTTCCTCTTTAGGTTTTGGATCATGTTATCTTTTGCATCTAAAGAAGCCTTTATCCCTTGAGGGCCTTCAGATTCCAATCTTTTGACCTGTGTCTGCCAAGCTTTGCTCAATGCTTTTTCCTGTTTCAATTGCCCATCTAATTTTAGTGCATGTGTTGTCAATATTGAAACTTTTAGACATAAACTTAGGTATTATGAATATAGCATGTCACTGGCGTTCCTGTGAAACTTTACTTTGTCTAGGGCACCAATATTCTCATAATGCATCTTGATTTCAGACACATTATCATCATCTTCTATTGCTATATTAAATGTCTTTATTTCCACATCCATGACTGATAAAAGCCTAATGTTGGGATATTTTCTCTACTTGGGGCAGCAAGTCTCTTATTTCACTATTGGCCACACTTCCCTTTACAACATACCAGTTCATTAAGTCCTCTTTGGATTGATAGACTTCCCCAGGTGTCTTGCTAAATATTTGTTTCTTTCTGCTGAAAAAACTTGAGTTGCTTTCACTTTGTGGCTTGTTTCCTGTACCATCCTCTTCATTCTTGGTTGCACCTTCCACCATTTCCATGCTCATTTTTTTCTCAGGTTCTTCTTCTTCTAGGTCCACCACTTGAGAGAATGGTGTAATCTTCATTTTCTTGAGAATATTTTGCTGACTACTGGCACCCAGTGCCTCTGAAGTGGTCCTTTTATTATAAACACTCACTTTTGGAGATTTGAAAACCCGCCTAGGGGAAACTTTTTGTGTCTAGACTTGTTGAGGTGCATAATCCATTTGTTGTGTGTGATCAATTAGTAAAGTGACTTCCATGTTTTCATAGGTTTCCAAGTTGGCCAATCTATCAAATTCTTCAACTTGCTCATGTTCGTAGGGGCTTTGTTTGATCATCAATCTTCTATTTAATGTGATCTTATGTAGATAATACTTCCTCCCTTGTAACTTTGTAAACCCAAATTCACCGATTTTGTATTGGATTTGAGGTAAACATGATTTATTCTTTACCACAAAGGGTCCTACCATGAAAAGAAATTTCAATTTGGATGCCTTGTGCGCTTTCAAAAAATGCTCTGTCTCATAAATGATCTTTTGTTTGATGAAATCTAAGGCAAAGATTCTAAGAGTCAGAAAGACTGGTAAAAGGTAAGGTCCTTATTGATAGCCATATACCCAAATCACAGTAGATTGTATGAACAAAATCCAATCTCCCACCCTACTCTCTAGATTTGGTTGTAGAAATATTTTCATTTCTTCCAGAACCCTTGGCAGGTCTGTTTCGAAGATAAGATTGTGTGCCCTGGACATGATCTTATTGATGAATATAAGCATGGTGATCCTTTTACATTCAGTCAATATGAATGTGGATTCAGGGAATTCTATCTTGCTCGATTCCAGAAACATTCTCAGCAAGTGTGTGTAGTATCTGAAGTGTCTCAATGAATTGAAATTTACCAGATGTTGATGCATATTATCATCTATAAACTTTCTGAAATTGATACAAACCAAATGACTAGACTCTGACATAAAAAAGGTGAATAGGAAACCCAACATGACTTCTACTACAAAATTTTCATTATCCAACCCTAAAATTTGACTAAGTAGGAAACAAGCCCATTGGACCTCAATAATCACAACGTTTACATTTATAGGTAACGAAAGACTTTCAGAATGGTGTTCAGGTTTGACAATGGTTTGTAGAAACAAGGTTTTTACTTATGAGGGGAATTCTTTGTAGACTGTGATCATTTTATCTTCCTCAAAGAGCTCTTACACTGTGGAGGAAGAATCTGGTATACTGAGGGTGTGTCGAAGTGACGGACTATCTATTTTGCATAAAACCTCTGACCCTAGCTTATTCAAAATGACATTTTCTACCTGTGAATATTGTTCCACACACTAGCTTACGAACCCAGGGAAAGGGAAAACTACTTCTATGACATAAGGGGTAATGGAGGTTTGGGATTCTTCAAGGAAGGGTATCCTCTTTCCAACAGTGTCTAACAAATTTGATCTGGACACGGAAATGGGTGAGACTATTATTTCTGTATCAAAAACATCGAAGTCCCTGTTATTTTAGGTAGACCGCTTTTCGCCCTGATGTGCCTATGAGGGCACCACATGTCCACGAATGAAACCACGGTAGTTTCCCCAGCCCACCTTTGAAAAATTATCCTTCATGCTACTTCAATGCCCAATATGTGTCTTGGTTTTCGATCTGGGCCACTCCAAGATCTATGGTCTACCAAGTTCTACCATTTTTTGATATCAGGGATTGGAAAGAATGATTTTGGGTAGACCACTTTTCGCCCTGATGTGCCTCTAAGGGATCCACATTTCCACAAATAAAACCACAGTAGTTTCCCTGGCCCACCTTCAAAAAATTATCTCTCATGCTATTTCACCACCCGATATTGGTTTGGGCCATCGATGTGGGCCTCTTCAAGATCTACGGTTTGTCGAGTCCTACCTTTCACGATTCCACTATATTTTCCCACATGCCTCCTTATGTGACCTGATCCTCCAAACTATATCGCTTCCACAATGATGTATATCTTCGCTAAATTTACAAGACTTGGATCCTATATGAAATTTTTTTATGGAGATAACAAATTTTTTATTGCCTTTATTATTGATCTGTAACAATAGAACAATGGTTCCTCTTCTCATGGGCTTGTACTATAGATGGAAGTGAGTGTTTAACATTTGTTACCAATATGTAATTTTTACAAGGAACATTTAAGTGTAATCACTCATTCATTGCATTAGACATAAACATAAATAAAAATGCACAGCAGGCTTATAACACACAAAGTTATGTCAGTAGTATAAAACTTATCATACCAATACAAACGACTACTGATAAAATAGCCTGAGATATTGTAAAAAAAAATATGACAGAATTTGAGAGAGATCCTAATTCATCTTCTCATGGCTTGTAATACATATGGCATTGTTTAGAATTTGTCAGCTCAGGAAAACACTTCCCCTCTCCTAAGTATTGTGACACCTCACAATCAAATCTATAGGAAACTGGTCAATCCTCCCAATAGACTAAGTTTTATAGTTTCCAAGTGTAGAGATAAATTTCACACATTAGTCTGACAAGATGGTTAAAAATATGGCACCACTTGTAGGACAAAATATCCTACATATAGTTAAGAAGAGGTAGGAGAGAGAATATTAAGATTGTCTTAAAGTTAGTTCCCAATGGTAGATTGATGGAATTCATTTACCTTTTCTTAACCATGCATACTTCTTTTCAGATTTTCCTACAAGTAGTGTCGTACATTAGGACAAGTTTTAAGATTAGGAATTGTATTTATTTCTTGTAAAATAATCACCCTCTCTAGGTAGAATGCCCCACTACCAACAATCCTATTCAATACTTCGATGGTTTTACCTAGTCTTACCATAGGCCGGTACCCACTGCTAGAAGACCTGTTCAATATCCCGATGGGTTAGCCTCTTACACCCTTTTACAATAGAGATTGATCCACCATATCTTAAGATTTGTGTATGAATATTTCTTTTTGCAAGGAGATGGGGAGGCATCTCTAAAAAATAAACAAATTTGGACTGGGATGGTATTTAAGTTCGAGGATGACTCTTCTTTATGTATTTCTTATAGATTGTCCTGATGTAAGGGATACTTAAGTGGGAGTATCTAATCTAAATATATGGTATGATCAAGAATTTTTAATATGTAGTGGATGGTATGATTGTAAAATAATAGAAAGGTATCTTCAATCCCTACTCACTCTCTTCTTATCTTTTGAAGGTATATTGATGTTTCCATGGTTAACCGCTAATCACACCTTCTTGCTACTCTTTCATAAATATACTTTACTCACCTACTCAAGGTTCTTAGGGGAAATTGTACTAGTAACCTCTAGGTTTGATAAGACAAAGTGTCACTTCCTTATGTCCTCTAGTGGTGGAGTTTATGAGCAACTACCATGAAATATGCCTTGAGAGAAAGTAAGATAGAAATCTTGTAAAAATGGATAATTTAAAGAAGGCAGTTTCTAATCATAAAAAAAATAGTCACTATCCAATTGGTGTTTAATCTGACAATAGAGTTTAAATATATAAACATCTTCTTTCAAAGTAAAATACTTCCCTTTTTGTCTCCTTGGAGTTGTCCACTTGTTGTTAGATGAACACCTGTAGAAATTTCTAAAATTGTTTATCAGAAAAAAGACACTCTAAAATATTTACATATATACAATCAGAAATCAAAATGTTTCAAGAACAGTGGTAGGGAGAAGAAACTTCTCCATACACAAAGGCCAATTCCTTGTCGGCTAACATGACTTGTATAAAATATTATTTAGAAATGGGTGTGTGGTAAAGTTTAAGTCGATGTCCATTCACTACAAAAGAGACTTGTCGATCATCAACTATTTTTATATTTACAACCCCATTATCATACATGGTAACTACCTCATAAGGACCCAACCATCGAGTGGAAAGTTTTCCTTTAAAATTTTTGAATCGGGAATCAAACAAAAAATCCCAATCCCTAGGTTGAAATTGTTTTGTCTTAATAAATTTATCCTTCCACTTGCTCCTCTAGTTTTGAACTAAAATTGCCCTTTGGATAACATCTTGTCCAATCTCATCCAATTCGTTCGATTGTAGGGCTCATTTTTTTTGTGCCTTGTCTAATTCTAATCCCAATTGTGTAGCAATACGAAAAATTCCTTACTTGGAATTCAATTGGTAAGAGTACTTGTTTTCCATAAACTAGTTCCTATGGGGTATGCCTAGTGGTGTTTCTCTAGGTGGTACAATATGCACACAAAAACTCGAGAAGTCTATCAGCACAATATCTATGGTGTAATTGGAAAGTTTTGGTTAGGATAGTTTACAATACTTTATTTGTTGATTCTACTTGACCATTAGCTTGTGGGTGGTATGGAGAGGACTTACGATGCTTTATCCCATATTTCTTCATTAATTCCTTCATCATCTTAGAAGTAAATTGTGTACACTAGTCTATGACAATCTCACGAGGAACACCAAAGAGGGTAAAAATATCTTCATAAATGAACTCAACAACATAATTTTCAGTAGCCCTAAACAAGGATTTTTCCTCTACCCACTTGGTGACATAATCTTTGCAAACTAGAATATAATTATTCTTACGAGACATGGGGGAAATTGGTCCTAAAAAATCAAGGGCCCATTTCTCAAAAGGTTATATCATAAATTGGGCATGTAAGGGAATTTCATCAGCTGATGTTGGTCTTCCTATCCTCTGACAACTATATCAACCTCTCACATCTTTTGCAACATATTTAAAAATGCTAGGCCAATAGTAACCTGAATGTAAAACCTTATATGTTGTACGTTTATAGAAAAAATGTCCACCACATGGTCCATCATAACAAATTCGTAGGATTTCTGCTATCTCATATTCCTAGACACATCTATGAATAATCAAGTCTAGTCCAGTACAAAAAAGGTCATGGCCAACCCAGGAGTAGTTAACACTTTGTGTTATAATTCGATGCTTTCATGAGGTGACAAATGAGCTGGCAATTTTCTAGTAGCGAAATATTTTTCCATTTCTACAAACCATGGAGTGTTTACAGAGATGGAAAAGAGATTTTCATCTAGAAAACTATCATCAACATGAATACTATCACCCCATGATTAATGCGCGAGATAAAATCAACTACTAAGTTCTCTTTTCCTGGTCAGTCAAGGACAACGATATTTAACTCTTGTAATAAAAGGAGCCACCTAGTTACTCGGCCATTGGTAATATGTTTGTTCATGAGAAATATAATGGTAGAGTGATATGTATGTACAAATGCCTCATATATTGTGATATAATGGTGAAACTTGTTGATGGCATGGACGAATTCCAAGAAATATTTTTCAGTGACTGTATAGTTTATCTTAGTAAGTGTTAGGGTCCTAACCTGCACATAGGTAGAACAATATATTCAGATGTAATAAAGGTCAATATTAATAAGGACTTTCAATAAAATAGAATAAGGCGGATGTAAGAAGACCTAATAGAAGCTTCCACTTCTAGAAGGATCTTCCTCTAGATGCTTCTTTTTAGTATAAATAGGATTCAAGGGTATGAGAACCCTAGCTTGGATATTATTGTAATAGAGCTCTACTCAACTGGAGGTTTCTCCCTTGAAGAGGCCCATGAACATTTCTTTTAGATTCAATGTGTTATTTTTGTTGTTATTCTTATATCATTTCAGTGTTATTGTGGTGAATGTTCTAGTTATATTGATGTTATTCTGCCATTACTAGCATTTTATTTCAGTTCTGCGTACATTTTATATGTGGTATATTACAAGTGGTATCAGAGCACTGTCCTCGGAAGAAAGTGTGGGTTAATTTTTTTTTTTCAGGGTAGAGACGTATTCCGACGTCTTTAAGCCATAGAGATATGTCATTGCATGCATAAACCTGTGGTTGAAGGATTCATAAATGCAGGAAATACAAGTGGTACTTAAGTGCACATCTATTGGCCAACCTTGTAACCCCTGTTGGTACCCCTTTGAGTGGTAGTGCATCAGACAACACCTGTATACAGATCAACCTAGATTACTTGAAGCCCTCTTTAGATAAACCGATTGATCGCCTGACTGCTATAGTGTCACCGGGAACAACACTTGGGAAGATACTCTCTAGTACCTAGGTAGTCGGGTATAAGTACAGCTAAGGGTACGGTCTATCCTCCTTAGTTAGTGCCCTAAGATATTGGGCCAAGTACTATTGTTGGACCCCGCATGTATATCAAAGAGCTATAGCACAGGGAAAACCCTTGAATACCTAACCCTTGGGGGACAGAAACATAAACAAATTAAAACAGACATGATCTATTGCCACACAACTTTGTTCAGGTTGCCAAGTAAATACACATTTCTTTCTGGTTAAGCATTTGGGCATTTTCTCTCTATAGTATTCTTCAGACTGGAGTATAACTCAGTAAAAAAAAAAAGTCTGGAAATTTTTTCACCATTATTTGAGACCTATTCCATTGGATTCATCTCTTCACCCTTATCACATTCATCCATATGATTTTTTCGAACAAAATATTTTACCCCGCCCACCCCTTTTCAGTTTCCTCATCCTCGTGGCCCATACTTGTATCCAAGACTTGGAATCTCGCTTCAACACCTTGCAATCTAGTCTCGTTGAGACCCAACAAGAAGTGAAAAAACTCAGTGCCAATGTTGTCACCATCAATACAACCATGTAGTCCTCAATGAGGGAAATCAAATAAGACCTCACCACCCATCTTGAATCAGTCTTTTTGGCACTCTACACCAAAATTCATATCCCTATAGATAACCCTTCCTCTTCCTCACCTCCACATACTGAAGGTGACCATTCCTCTCATTCTCATGCCTTGTAGAACCATCACTCTCAACGTGAACTACGCCTCCCGTGGGTGGATGTGACCAAATTTGATGGCTCGGACCCCAGTGGTTTGGTAACCCAAATGCAACAATACTTCTCTTTATACGACATTACAGATGACTTGGCCAAACTCCGGTATGGTGTTCTCCATCTAGATCAAGAACGTTGGCAATGGTGGCAATGCAGAAAAACTTCTTGTCAAGGGTACATTGGTTGGACACACTTTGTGGTATATGTTTATGAACGCTTTGACACTGACACCAACCATTTGGTCCATTTGACAAAGATGAAACAATTAGGAACCGTGGAAGACTTTATAGCTTCCTTTGAGCGCCTGGATTTTAGAACAGAGGGCATGTCTGATGCCTTTTTCCAAGAGTGTTTTATCAGTGGCCTCAAGGATACAATTCGGGCCCATGTCCTCATGACTCAGCCTGAAAGTTGGGTGGAGGCTACCAAAAGAGCTAAAGAAGAACAACAGGTTGTATCTTCTCAAAACCGCAAACCCTCCTTTATCCCTCTTCCTAAACCAATAAATCCTACTACTCCCTCCGCTCCACTAAAGATCCAAAAATTAACGAGGGCTGAAATGGATGAATGCCAACTCAAAGGCCTTTGTTATAACTGTGATGAAAAATATTTCCTGGGCCACAAGTGTAAAGAAAAAAATCTTTTTATGCCTATATTCGAGGAGATTTCAGAAGAAGATGAAGAAAATCCCTCTGTGTCTGAGTCACTTGAATCCACTGACATAACCCCTCCCTCAAACACTCCCGAAGTAGAACTGATCATTTCCCTCAATGCTCTCACTAGCTTCTCCTCTCCCCAAACCATCAAGCTAATCGACTACGTCAAGCATTGAAAGGTCATCATTCTGGTTGATAGTGGCAGCACCCGTAATTTTAATCATCGCCGCATTGTCTAAGAAACTCATTGCTACATCCATGCCGTCAATAATTTCCAAAACATGATTGCCAATGGTGGTTCCATGAAATGTGGAGGGTGTTGTGAAAATGTGTGTTTTCACTCTTTTCGTCGATGTGTGAGCAAAAAGTGAGTGCTTACATGCCTAGTTGGGCTCTGCTAGTCATGACAGTTGTATGGTAAAAGGTTAGAAAGAAAACAACTAAG
>JZKD02S1659471.1:231570-247909 GCA_000966675.3 Picea glauca
TATGAAGAATTCCTTGAGAAAATGGTGGTCATTCATGGATTTTTATAGCCAAGCATTGGGTTATTATGCAACCTCTTTTGAATGTGAAAAGGGGCTCTTTAGGGAACAATTAGGTTTTTCACCAGCCTCCCCACGCAGATTGAGCTCGGATTTGATGTCAAATCGACTTGGGAGCCGATCCATTAGTGGTTGGGAGGCCGACCAGTTTCATAAATGCGTTGTTTGGCAGGCGTGCGGGTTTTTCACCCCACTGCCGCGCATATGCGCTCCAAGTACGAAGATGTTGCGCGCGCGCCCATTGGGTGCCTAGCACTTTTTAATTTTTTTTGGCCATTTTGCATAGTTTTGACCCTTTTGTTGTGCTGTGGAATTAATCCTTGTGCCATGAATGACTATTTTTCTGTGCTGATGATGCGGAGTTCTTGTCGCCCTGTGCGGACGAAATTTCAATGATAACAATGTGCGTCTTCAAATTGGTGACTACCACCTGAAATCCCATATGTTTGCTATCGACATGGGAGGTTGTGACATTATGTTGGGTGTAGACTGGATACGAACTTTGGGTCCCATTCTCATGGATTTTAAAGACTTAACCATGGAATTCGACCAAGAGGGCCACCAATATAAGTTCCAAGGCATCTCCTCTAGTTCCCCTGAGATCATTAGTTCCCATCGCATGGAAAATCTCCTCAAAAGGGTCATTCTTGTGTTATCTCCCAACTCCATGCCATACAAGCAAAAAAGACACCCTTGGTACCGCAAGACATCCAAGCCATCCTTTCTAAACATCAATTGGTGTTTTCCACTCCCCAAGGCCTCCCTCCTTCCCGTGGTGTTCATGATCATTCCATTCCCCTTATACCTAGAAGCCTCTCCCAATATCCATCTGTATCGTCACCTCTTTTCCCAAAAAAATGAAATTGAGAAAATAGTCCAGGAACTCCTTAATGTAGGCATTATCTGCCCTAGTATGAGCCCCTACTCATTTCTTGTGGTCATGGTCATGAATAAAGAAGGTTCTTGGAGTATGTGTCTTGACTTCTGTGCCCTCAACAAACTTACCATCAAAGACAAATTCCCCATTCCTGTCATTGATGACCTCCTGGATGAATTGAGTGGTGCCCAATTATTCACTAAATTGGATCTCCATTAGGTCTACCACCAAATACGTATGAAAGAGGAAGACATTCCCAAGACTGCCTTTAGAACTCATGAGGGCCACTATGAGTTTTTGGTCATGCCCTTTGGCTTGTGTAATGCCCCCTCCACCTTCCAAAGCCTCATGAATCATATCTTTCATCCTTTTCTCTGCCATTTTGTCTTAGTTTTCTTTGATGATATCCTCATCTATAGAAAAACCTATACAGACCATCTTGCTCATGTGGATTGAGTTATACATCTACTCTCTTAGTACCAAATTTTCCTGAAACAATCTAAATGTGATTTTGGTGCCTCAGAAGTAGAATACTTGGGTCATCTGGTTGGAAAAGATGACATCAGGGTGGACCCTAAAAATATTGAAGATATGCAAGACTGGCCTCACCCAAAGACTCTTAAGAGATTGCATGGATTTCTAGGCTTAACAATGTATTATCGCAAGTTTGTTAAGAATTATGGGAAGATTGCAGCACCTCTCACTGCTCTTTTAAAAAATAAATCTTTCACTTGGACTCTAGCTGTTGATCAAGATTTTCAAACCTTGAAGATGGCCATGTGCACCACTCCAGTCTTTGCCCTTCCTGATTTCACAAAGACCTTTGTGTTGGAATGTGATGCCTCAGGGAAAGGAATTGTTGTTGTCCTTATGCAAGAGGGTCGACCTTTGGCCTTTACCAGCAAGAAACTATCTGAAAGAAATCTAGGTAAATCCACCTATGAAAAGGAAATGTTGGTTATTCTCCATACCGTGGATCTATGGAATCCTTATCTATTGGGACAACATTTCCAAATTAAGACAGACCATCAAAGCCTCAAGTATCTTTTGGAACAACGCATTTCCTCCCCAAAACAACAAAAATGGGTGACTAAACTCTTTGGATATGATTATGAGATCATTTATAAGAAAGGAAAAGACAATGTGGTTATGAATGCACTTTCCCAAAAATATGAATACGAAGGATCCCTTTTTTCTCTTTCATTCATTGTACTAGATTGGGTCCAAGACATTCGCCAAGAATGGCTACAAGATCCCAAAAGTTCACAGTTGATCCACCAATTGAATTCAAAGGCTCCAGCTTCCCCAAGGTACTCTTGGCTCCATGAGGATCTTCAATATAAAGGCTGTTTGTATTTAAGTAAACAAACAAAGCTTAAATCCACAGTACTTTCTGAGCTTCATGCTACCCCCACAGTAGGGCACTCTGGGTTCACCAAAACCTATGTCAAAGTCAAACGTTCCTTTTTTTGGGATGGTATGAAACAGGAAATTCATAATTTTGTAGTTGAATGTGATGTGTGTCAACGAAACAAGGGAGAAACATAGAAATCACTGGGCACACTAAAACCACTCCCGATTCCACCTGCTATTTGGAAGGATATCTCTATGGATTTTATTACCGACTTACCCAAATCGGGAAATAAATTCGTCATCGTGGTGGTTGTTGATCGCCTTTCCAAGTATGCTCATATATGCACCCTTCAACAATGGTTTACAACATCCATAGTGGCTCAAATCTTCATGGATCAGGTCTTCAAGCTTCATGGCATGCCACACTCGATTGTTTCTGATTGTGACCCAACTTTCACAAGCAATTTTTGGCAAGAAATTTTCAAGATACAAGGCACCGAATTGCATCTCGCCACAACTTATCATGCCCAGACTGATGGCCAAATGAAAGTTGTCAAAAAGTGTTTGGAAACATATTTGAGGTGTTTTGCCTTGGAAAAACAAAATCAGTGGGCTCAATGGCTACCCCTAGCTGAATGGTGATACAACACTTCATACCATACAGCTACATGCATGACTCCTTTTGAAGTGGTATATGGACAGAAGCCACCTTTAGTTCTCTCATACTTATCGGGTGCCTCGAAGGTCCAGGTGGTTGAACTAACACTTACATTTCAAGAGGATATTATCCGTACCCTCAAAGAGAATTTGGTCATGGCACAGAATCACATAAAGCAACAAGCAGATCAAGGTCACTCTGAACGTCAATTTACAGAAGGGGATCATGTGTTTCTTTGACTGCAACCTTACAAGCAAACTTCCCTAAAGGCTGAGCATTGTCAGAAGCTAGCACCCAAATTTTATGGTCCTTATACCATACTCAAGAATATGGGACAAGTCCCCTATCTGTTAGATTTTCCTAACAATTCAAAGCTACATCATGTTTTTCATGTTTCATGCTTAAAGAAGGTGATTGGAGCTAAGTGCCAAATTCAAACCAACCTTCCAGAGTTAGTTGAAGAAGGACCCATTTGGCTATAGGCAGAAGTAGTTTTGGACCAACGTGAGCATTTCCTACATCATAGAACCATCAAGGAATTGCTAGTACAGTGGAAAGATACATCTCTAGCAGATGCCACTTGGGAACCAACTACCATTCTGCAGCAATTTCCTCATCTCAAGCCTTGAGGACAAGGTTGTTTTTAAGGGGGCGGACATGTTAGGGTCCTAACCTGCACATAGTTAGAAAAATATATTCGGATGTAATAAAGGTCAATATTAATAAGGCCTTTGAATAAAATAGAATAAGGTGGATGTAAGAAGACCTAATAAAAGCTTCTGCTTCTAGAAGGATCTTCCTCTAGATGCTTCATTTTAGTATAAATAGGAGTCAAGGGTATGATAACCCTAGCTTGGATATTATTGTAATAGATCTCTACTCAACTGGAGGTTGCCCCCTTGAAGAGGCTCATGAACATTGCTTTTAGATTCAAAGTGTTATTTCTGTTGTTATTCTTATATCATTTCATTGTTATTGTGGTGAATGTTTTGGTTATATTGTTGTTATTCTGCCATTACTAGCATTTTATTTCAGTTCTGCATACATTTTATATCTGGTATATTACAGTAAGGGACAAGTTATTACTCACAGATTAAATGGCATAGCATTGTCGATCTTGTTTTTTCCCTAATACTCCTCCTATTGCAGTATTGGAGGCATCAATTGATATATGAAATGGAAGGGCCCAATTGGGTCCCCTAAGAACTAGTGCC
The DNA here is from genome assembly GCA_000966675.3 of Picea glauca. Lineage (NCBI taxonomy): Eukaryota > Viridiplantae > Streptophyta > Pinopsida > Pinales > Pinaceae > Picea > Picea glauca. The sequence continues at coordinate 235,730 of JZKD02S1659471.1, forward strand.
ATAGATAATTTATCTTTTAGAGTTTCAAAGGCAGGTTGACAATGGTCAGTCCAAATAAAATCAACACATTTTGTAAACAATCCAAACATTTGTGTAGAAATCTTTTTAAAATTCTCAATAAATCGTTGGTAGTATCCAACATGTCCAAGAAAGATTCTTACCTATTTTTGAGTCTTTGGAGGTGGAACTTTGACGATTACCTCAATCGTAGAAGGATCCACTTTAATCCCTTTAGATGAAACATGATTCCCTAATACCACTCCTTCAGTCAATAACATTTTAAACTTTTCATGACTAAAGGATAGATTCATTTCTTGACATCTAATAAGAACTTTATTCAGATTATCTAGGGCTTCCTGATAAGTATTACCATATACTGTAAAATCATCCATATACACTTCCACACAATCATGTATGAGGTCAACAAATATCCCTAATACTACTCGTTGAAATGTGGAAGGTGCATTAAACAAACCAAATGGTAATACCCTATAGGAATAAGTGCTACAAGGACAAGTGAAAGTAGTCTTGTTCTGATCCTCAGGTGCTATGAGAATTTGGTTGTATCCACTATATCCATCCAGGAAGGAAAAGTATCGCTTCCCTGACAAGGTATCCAAGACATTGTCAATGAAGGGAAGAGGAAAATAATCCTTGAGAGTGGACTTATTAAGATCCCATAAGTCAACACAAATTTTCCATTTTTAGGTTACTTTCTTTGGAACCACTACAAGCAGGGATACCCATTTACTATCAGAGATTGGAGAAATAAAACTAACATTCAATAGTTTCTGTATTTCCTCCTTCACTATATTCTTTAGTGTCAGATTCATCCTTCTCTGAGGTTTCCTAAAAGGTGTTACTTCTACTTGGGTATATATGTGATGAATGCATGTGTCGAGGTGTATACCCTTCATATAGGTATATTCCCAGATGAATGCTCCTAATTGGTCCTTAAGGACATTCACTAATTGTTCTTTTTGATCTGCATCTAGTCCAGAATTTATATGTAGGAATTTCCTAGGACTAATCTCATAAGGCATGGTATAAGCGATGGTAGATTCATTTATCTCAAAAATAAAATATGTTGAAGAAAAAGTTGATGGGTCCAACTTTTCTTGAAATTATTCACCAAACATATAGTCAAATTGGGGAATATATTGTGGAAACTCAACACCCCTGATTGCATAAATAAATTGATTTATCACATTCTTCATTGTTTTCTCCTTAAGTGCCCAGGAATGATCACTAGGAAACAAGGGCTCTTCCCAGTTCTCATTCTCATATAGACATTCAAATCACTGTAGATTCTCTATAACAGGTTGAGCTGGTGGGTATATGGTAAGTTTTTGTATAGAAAGTCCATTAGAGATGGTCATTTCATTTTCTCTACAGCCAATAAATGCATTGGTTGTGGCCAACCAAGGCATTCCCAAGATAACAGTATTCCCTTTAGTAGGATCCTTTAAATGAATGACAAGGAGGTATATTGGATATTCCCATGAAGCTAATGTGACTATGATATCATCCAAGATTCCTTCAAGTATAACGTTTTTCTTATCTTCTAATTCAAAAATAGTTGGGGTAGGTCTAAGGAAGTGTTTCAACTGTAGTTATTTTAAGGTAGTAACAGTCATAACATTAATGGTTTCCCCTAGGTCTATGAGATTATTTCCAATGGGAACCTTATTAATAGTTAATGTTACTATGGGATTCCCTAGGTTTGCATACTTTGTGACCCTAGGCTGATATAATATGTATTCAAACAATTCTCCTATCAGATGTATTGTTGGAGGATCTTTCTATTTCCTACCTAGTTTCTTGATACACAATTTCTTGATCACCTTACTATAAATTGGAATGTCCCTTGTAGCTTGTAATAGGGGATTTTTCACACAGATATTCTTCAATTCATTTAAAATGTCAAATTCCAGTTGAATCGTTGGTTTCTCAATTTCTAATCTCTATGGATAAGGAGGGGATTTTGTAATCTGTGGAGATTCACTTTGGGGAAGCTTTTGTTCCTAGTATTTGGGAATAATCATGTCTTCCCACTTAGTGTCATCCATAGGTTGGTCAAGAGTTTCATCTTCTTCTTCTTCCCAGATGACTACTGAAGGCCTCTGTTTATCTAGAACTTTCCCCAACCTTAGTTGAATCTCATGTAATGGAACAAGAGAAATAACATATGTCAGGAAGGTTTGCAACTCAACATTGTGAAGAGGTTGAGTTGGTTTTTTATTCGGGTTAGGCACCGATTGTTCTGGTAATAATGTTGGTCTTGGGGATCTTGTATTTTGAAATTGTTTTGGTTGTTGTGGAATAGGAGTTAAAGGTGGGGGGACAAAGCCTGAAAAAAGTTGTTGAATGTTTGGTGGAAACTGTGGGAAAGATGAGTGGGCATAGGAGCATGTGGAACCTAAGTGTTTCCTTGGGTATTCCCTCCTCTCCATCCTTATAGCCAAGGGTGGTGTGAAGCATACCATGGAGACCGGTTTTTCCAATTTGGTGAGTTCAATTGTTGTGGTTGTTGATAATAAGGTGGATCTTGAGGTGGTATATCTTGGTATGTAGCTTGACTCCTAGGTTTCCATGGCCTCCTACGTGCATACGAAGATTCCCTAGGATCCCCACTTCTATAAATGGATAGTAAACTAGGCAGTGATGGGAATTTTTCAATTGGGTTATCTTTAGTATAGAATCCACAAACTAAAATGTTGTCCAATGGGAATTCCATTGAGTAATGATTCCTCCTGCACCTTGGAAAAAATATGCACATTTTTGCATTCTCTTCCTCCTATTTCTTATTAATATTTAAGGTGTCCAACTGGGAACCTATTGTAATTAGAATATCGATTTTGAATTTCTCCAATAGGTTTCCTATTTCTATCCTTGTAATACCACTAGAACTAACTCTTTTTAGGTTTCTACTATAAGGATCCCAAACACTCTTTCTAGTTTTGTCCCTACTCCTAAAGTGATTTCTACACATTTCATAGATTTCAGTGAATGGTTTATGGGAGATGTCTCCTTATGCCATCAGGTTAAGTGTCTCTAGATATTCTTCCAAAATTCCTTTAAGAAAAGAATTCTTGACTGCATCATCTGGAAGGTCATGATATTTCGATTTCTATGAAGTATAAGCAAATCCTTCCATGTAATCTTTGAGACTCTCATCCTCTAATTGTTTAATTTTAAAAATATCATTACGAGAATCCTTATATTTTCAATAGTATTGGTATTTCTTAAGAAATATAGCCTTCATATCTTCCCAAGATATAATGCTAGACTCTCCTAACCCCATGAACCATCTTAGTGTTGAATCTTTGAGAGTGGCAGGAGAACGTTTTAATTTCTTATCATATTGCAAGTAGTTATAACTTTTACACAAGATGTCAAACTCAAAAAGGAAGGTATCTAGGTCCTACTTCTCTTACCATAAAAGGTGGGTAGTGCGGAAAGTGGAATGTTCTTCATGTTAACATTTTGTGTGGAATCCAAAATTGGAAACCCAAAAGTGGTTTATGTTTGGTTTCCATCTTCTTCTCCCTCATCATGTCTCACATGGTTGTGATCCTTCTGATCATCCATACTAATCTAATTCACAAAGAGAGAATACCTAAATGGTTTTATCCTTGAAGATAACAACGTGTCCCAAGGTTCTTTTTCAGGAAGTATATTCTTTCGATAAGAATATTTATCTACTATTTGGATGTTCAGGAATTTACTCGAGCCTATTGAAACTATTGGTTCCAAATTTGTTGTTTCGACTTGGGATACAACTATATTGGCTAAAATTCCAAAGAGGGAAGTCACATGTTCATGTTCAATGATATCTACAAATTTAGAGTCCTCTGATGGTGGTAAAATGACAAAGGTTGTGTTGGATGCTTTTGATGAAGGTTCAAGTGGTATTGCCTCCCATCCCACTATTGTTGATGTCTCAATTTTATACTGTATGGTTTCCCCAGTTCGGGTCTCTTCTAATTTTTTTTTATCTCTTTGGGTTGATTTATCCCCTACTTTCTAGTAACTTTCTATGGAGTTCATGTATGGAGTGATCCTTCCTCCAAAAAGGTTAGAAGGAATCTTGATCGGAAGTTTTGGTTTGGTTTTTGATGTATCTACCCTTTGGGTCCCTAGGTTTGTTTATGAAAGAGGTAAAAAAAGAAAAATCTACCATTGGGTTTGGGGGAACCTACTATAAGAGATGCCCAGGTTCTTAGCTTTCATATTAAAGTTCCCGCGCCACCAAACTAGTACTAATGCTTAGAAAAAAAATCTACTTTCTAGTTGTTTTCTACCTTAAGACAACTCCCCAACAACGGAGCAAAAAATGATGGGTAAAAATGATGGGTAAATTATCAACCAGGGTAAGTAAACTTATATTTGTGACACAGTATGAGTCAAGGAAGAAATAAAATCTAACAAAAAGATTAACTAGCTAAGAGGATGGTTTATCCTAGAGATCAACACTCTTTTCCAATTTATAGTTCTACTTTAATAGATGTCTGTCAAAATCCATTTAAACAACGTATTCTATGTTAAATATACAAAGAAAACTTTAACTAATGGGATTTAAGGAATCTAGGACTATGAACTATCTAATATAAGTAAGAAAATTTCTGAATGAACAAGCAATCTTTGAATAAGTAAGAAATCTATCAGAATTAGCTTTACAAGTGAACTCTTTTCTTAAAAAAAAACTCACAATTACTTTTATCTTGCAGGGAATAAACCTTATATTTACACTAATCTACCTAACTGAAAGCAAGAGTGTTGTGACAATATTCAAATGTGATGATTGTGTCTACAGTGGCGAATTACATCACGATGGCATCTAATCACTAATGACAATTCAAATGGAACCAACTCGATGCTAACCTCTACAAAGAAATGCAGAGTATGGATGAGGCAGTCTATAGAAAAATTTTCCATCACAAAAACAACATTATATGTTATTGTAATCCATATGGTCTATAAACATTGTGCACAAGAGATTCAAATTGAAGCACTTGTTTTATCACGCTGATACTGGAAAATTCTTGTACATAATTGATAATTCATGCAAGCCTATAAACTCATAACTAGTATTAATTAAAAATCATAACTAGGATATCATTGAAAATCATAACTCAAAATCAACTTTTATCTTATTATGTTGATACTAGAAACATGATTAGAAAGTTATGCAAACCTACAGATAGTGTTTGAAGATTACAACTTAATGAAATGGACATTATCTAAATAGCTACTTTGCAAAGTGATTTACAACTTATGAAGAAAAGAGACATGATGGCATGGTTAAACAGCTTATAAACAAATGAATTACAAGCTGCAATCAAGGTGTTAGGAATCAAAATATAAACAAGTAAACATGGACATATACAAATTCTCTATGATACACATACAATCCAAGAAGCGAGCTAAAAGTTAGAAGAGATATACACAGTGATACGATTTAGACAAGAAATTCGAAATTAGCAGGTTATGAAATCCAAATGTGAAAATATAAACATATATTGATATGCACAAGCTACCCAGACCACTGGTGGCCCCCCTAGAAGGTCATGGCACTACTTCAAGGTAAAAATGTAGTCACAGAATCATGACATTGATGTTAATCACCAAAACTGAGTTTACAACGAAATTGAAGATAATGTATGTGTGTATATATATAAATCATGTCTCTTCGTGGAATAGGTAGAAAGTATTTATAGATTTTATATAGATCTTGAGAGGCTGACCATTGAAAGGGTTGAAACTCTCTAAAAACATAAATTCATTAATGTTTCATCACTAGAACGCATCTCCTCCAACAACCTCATTCTCTCAAAATAACAGCCAATGGAACTGCTCAAGTCTAAATGTGACGAGTTCCATAGCTAGAGGGCGTGAGTGGGCACAAAACCCATGTTTCTAATTCACCCATAGAATCCCGTTGATATGATAACCACCAACTCGAATACACATTGAGTTCCGAATCGAGTGCCAGATGAAGGTCTGGATAAAGGACTGGATGGAAGGTCAGATCATGTTTTTGGCCTGTTGCAAGAAAACAAGAAACATTAGGAGATTGTAATCATTCAATTGAAGATGAATTAGCATAAAATCATTACAAAACAATGATTACACATACCTCATGTTGTTCCATGGAGAATTTATGCACAAAACTTGATAATACCTTTAAAAGGAGCTAAATAAAAGCATAGAGTGTATAACTTTCATATGCAAAAGAGGTTTGGTCATCAAAAAAATAGTCAAAACGCCAAATCAACAGAAACTATTTAATACATATGTGTGCATCCAAGGGCTAGAGGAAATAAATATTGGAATATTAGTGACATCATACATATGTAAGTTTTCACTTATGATGAATAAACTTGGAATGTTCATTTCAAATGTTTTTTTTCATTTTTCTAAAGCTTACGTCAAATCAAGATTAGATAGATTAGGGTTTTCCTAATGAGATCTAGCAGAAGTAGCAATGTTTGTCTCCTATTCTTACAGGTTCCTTTGATCATCGAGACTATTAGAGAAATGAGGTCTAGTTTTGGATTAGCGAGGAAAAACATCGGACTTGAGGTTAGTCTAAATCTCTCCTTCTATCTATAGTCGTGTTGTAGAATGTTCAAGTGAATTCTAAGATTCAATCAACATTCCATTTTCATACTTGTGTCAGTCTATCCACATTTTCTCAATCATATCAAATCATTATCATAATCAATTTTGTGTCAATGATGGGGGATACATCATGGACCTCCTTCAACGAGTCTATTCCTGTCGACTTCAACACATTATCGGGGAGTCAGACTTAGAAACCAATCAATGCCTTGGTGATTCAGATTATTTTAAGCATGAAATGAGAGAGGATATATAACAAATAAATATATAGAGATATTTCAAGGGAGAAAATAATATAATAGAGATATATCAAAGATATAACCATAAACACAGAGATACAATAATACAAAATTTCTATTAATGAGTGAAATGTATAGAACTATAAAAATATAGAGTGAAAGACTCATTAGAATGGTGGAAGCTTATCTATGAGAAGAGATGTGATGTCTACGATCATTTGCAAGAATATTATTGTTACAATGAGGCTCTAAAGTCATTTTTAACATAAATAAAATTCAAAAACCTAACCCCAGAAGATGAAAAGCCAACATTTTTTCGGACCCCATTTTGGGTAGTTTGGTGTGTCAACTTCTCGGGGGCGTAACTTTGGCATACGATCTCCATTTAGGGTTCACAATAGCTCGTTGGAAAGGTAACGATGAGGAGATTCATTTAGGGTGATCAATAAAATCCTTTCACTATATTTTAGGTGTTGTATCATGAAAAATATTTGTTTAGGCCCCCAAAATGGCTCCAAAAGTTTAGGACCCAAAAAACTACTAAAAATAGTAAATTTCCAACAAATTGTTTTGAGCCAGTTGGAATAGGTGGGTGGTCACTGATATCTACTTGGATCAATCCTCCCTCATTAGTAATAAATGGTGTCTATTTCATTCATTTCCCAGGGGAGAGGGGAAATCATTTGTTGAATCTGAATCATGGTGAGTTTCTTTCCTTGATGGAGAAGTTGAGTTGCTTAGCTTGTTCAAGACTATTGTTGGCCCTTGGTTATGGAAGAAAGAAAAGATTAAGGAAGAAGAGAGAATTAAGAACTACGTGGAAGACATAGTAACCGAGGATGGGTCAAAGTGGTCAGAGAAGTAGAAAAGAAGGAGCGAAGTAAGAGAAAAACTATCTGTTTGAAGAAAATATCGAGGAAGACAGATCATCAAAGAAGATGGATCGTGGACAACTCAACAAGTGGAAAAATCCATCAATGAGTACTTTGGAGCACCTCGTGGAAAATAAGGAAGAACAAGATGGTGAATCCCTTAAAGAAGGGGTTGTGTGGGACCTAGTGTTTTGGATCTAGGGTTTTGACACCTAGATGTTTGTCATGTAATGTATAAATAAAGGCCTAGGAGAGTCGATAGGGTTGCTCAATAGTTGGGTCATTGACACTCTGATTGTGGTTGTTCATTGTTGAGTGTTGTTGTTGAGGACGATATTGATAATGTCATTCAAGAGAATTAGATCCATGGTTTGATAACACTATTGGAGGGTACATTATTGAGCTTGCTATTGACATAGTAGAGTCATATAGCCAAGAAGAGAGATATTTCTTTAAAGGACCTAGAGGAAAAATTTTACACTTTTTGAGGTTGAAGATCAAGATGCTATTGCATGAGAAGAACATATTGAAGATACAGTAATCAGTTATATTGAAAATATAATATTCAAGAACTTAGAAAGAGATAATGACACAGAGTATGGACACACACACAGTGGGAGGGAATTTAGAGAAGTCCCTATGGTGAACCTATTTAAGCATAATCATGAACCACTAAGATAGGATGAAGGGATATATAGTGGAGAGGAAGAAGAGCTATTGAATGAGGAACATTCAGAGTCCTCTAGGGAAGAGGAGAGGAATATTGAAGAACCTCCCCGAGAAGGATTAGTAACTTCAGGGACTGCACCTACCATTGAAGTAAGTACTACTACTCTTGTTATTTTAGCAGCATTAAGTAACCAGAGTAGCCAGAGTTATCAAAGAAATCAAAGTATTGTTACCAATAGTTCAGTACATACTCAGTCAAGAAACCTAGGAATGTCTATGGCAGATGAAATGAGGCTACCTATTTTTAGAGGAGATGGATCTGAAGATCCTGATTAGCACTGGTTCTTATGTGAAGTTGTATGGAGTATTAAGCAAGTCAATGATGAAGCTGTTAAGAGAGCTCAGTTTAGTACTACCTTGAGAGACCGCACACTGAGTTGGTACATGAAGTTTGTTAAAGGATTTGCACAACCTAAACCACTAAACTACATCAAGACTGCGTTGAGTGCATAATTCAAGAAACCCAAGTCAAAGTTGCAGTGCATTACGGAGCTAAAAGAAATCAAGCAAAGAGTAGTTGAAGCTGTGTTTGAACCCGTGTAGGAATTTGATCAGAGATTTAAGACCTTGACAGGTTAATTGAGTTTTCATATCCGAGATGAGAAGAATAAGGAATGGTTCATCGATGCCCTCTTACCACACATTAGAGTTCCTCTGATGCAACAGAAGGTTGCTTCATAGGCCGAGGCACTTGAGATTGACATGAAACTAGAATCAACCCCTACGGGAGAATCCAACTAAGGTATGAGTCAAATTTTGAGTCAGATAACTAGCTTATCTCTATAGGTCGAAGATATGAAGAAAGAAAATGGAAAAGATAAAAGAGAATACATGTGGTGTATCATATGCAAATTAGAGGGCCATGACAAGGAGAACTATCCTTTACTTAACGAGTACTTGGCCTTTGGAGCTTCGAACCCTTTGAAGAAGGTTACTCTACCTTGGTGCGAGGTATGTAGAAATAGACATCGCCCTGGTGAATGTTATTACGTGAAAAAATATGTCCAAACACCTACCAATATTTACTGCACATTCTATAAATCTGTGGGGAATGATGAGAAGGATTGTAGGGCTTATGACCCCTTTCATGAAATGTCAAGAGATATATATAGGAATCAAGGAGAGATGTAGTAGGAGGAAATGCTATTGAATTTAATTCCCCAAGAAGAGGAAAATTCAACCCTCATGGTGGATTCATAGGAAGAGGATGAGGAGGAGGCATGGGTCAAGGTATAGGTCAGATAATTTGTTATAAATAGGCTCGACCGGGTCATTTTGCAAGTGACTGTCAGAACCCTTGTACCACTTGCAGCTACTGCAACTCATTTGAACATGTTATTGATGATTTTCCAGCATTGTTAGCAAAACTTCAGGAGAGACGAGGAGGAAACCAACAAGTTTAATTAATATCAGTTGAACCTCATGGAGAGGATCCCAGAATCATTGTTATCACTAGAGGAGGCACTGTTACAGGAGAAGACAGGGAGAATCCAGGAAAAACTATAGAAGAATCAAGGATCAAAAGAGTTTTAGAGGAGACACAATTGTTTGATCCAAGGAAATAAAAGAAAACGTTTGAAGAGGCAAGAAGAGAATTTGGAAGATAACAAGCCTCTTCATCTTAGGCACAACCAGAACTGAAAGAATGTGGAATGCTCCTAGAATTCGATCAGTCTTCCTCGCACAAAGAAGGAAAAGAGGTAAGAAAGCTTATGGAATGATTATATACTTGCATTAAATTGATTAGGGATGAAAGAGCTATGCAAGAACTACAACACTTGATCAGACAGTATGAGCTAGGGAAGGTAGATCCTCTACTAAATAGATAATTACATCAAGTATCCATAGAGAGAAGGAAAAACAATGAACTACACCTTAATGCTTAGATTGAAGACTATGACATAGATTATGTGGTCCTTGACTTGGGATCAGAAGTCAATGTGATGACGAAGCAGAGCTGGGCATTGATGGAAAAAACTTAGTTGATTTATTCCCCTATCAGGCTCAGGATGGCTAATCAGTAGGTAGTAAGCCTCTTTGGGAGACTAGAGCATGTCCCTGTAGACATCGACAGAGTAAGGACATTTGCATACTTCAAAGTACTTGAGATAGTTGATGATAGATGTCCTTATCTTGCACTGTTAGGAATTGATTGGGCTTTCAACAATTCTATTGGTGTTGACCTAAAGAAGAGAATAATGACATTTGAAGGTAATGTCCTTAGGGTCATTGCACCTCCTAATATTGATAAAGGTTGCAGATACACAGAACCCATCAGAGAATAAGACTGTGCTTATGAACTAGAGAATATATATAAATTGACAGCAACACCATAAGATTACATTTTTGTTTTTGTAAGTAAGAGATTTTATATATAAAGGGCCTTCAAAAAACCAGACAAGAGGTACAGAAACTTGAAAACAACTGTGTTGTAGTTATCAAACTGCCCCAATAGAGGGGAAACCAGTTCAGCCAGTCGGGTAAGTCTAGCAGTTTACAGTCTGACAGTCTTTAAAAAACAGAACTAAGCTGACTAGTCTACAACTAAGAAAAGAAACTTGTAAAGAGAACAGGACCCCTGTGGGGTCAGACACTTGGCAAATAACCTGGACAGGTGGCTTGATAGGCTGCGTCCCAAGGTTCCTCTTTGATGGGTGTCCCTTTGCCTTCCAAATGCATATCATTTTCCATGTTACTCTCGTCTATGTTGGCAGCTGGTAGGGTGTCTCCAGGTGTATTGTGCACATGAAGGCCTGTAGTTGTCGCATCCTCCGTGTCCCCATGCGTGACCTATGCCACAATGACCCCTACTGAATGTTGCATCTGTTCATTCTTGTCATCGCCCTCTGCATGGGGCACCTCTGCTGATGTCGCACCTTCTGGAGTAGAGTGGAAAACATCCTGGAAGGTGGATAGGATCTGAAGGAGGGTCGAAGTCTTCCCATCCAGAAGTTGCAGTTGGAATTGGAGGTCCTCCAATCCCTGTCGGAGCTCAAGGACTATTCCATAGAGGATGGCTAGACTATATTTCAATTGTGAGTTAGGGATGAAGTCAGTATATGAGTACACACTATTTCCGACATTTCAAGGAAAGGGCGGTGCCCCCAAGGGTGGTTGGGAGGAGAAAACTACTGGTGCAAGAGAAGGTCCTCTGGTTCGGGATTTTGGTGGAGCTACAGGAAATCACGAAAGATATCCTGGCAAGCTATCAGTTATGACTAGGAAATCAAACCAGGAGGTAGGCGGAGTGGAGGAGGCAAGAGGTTCCAGTTCGGGCTGTAGAGGCAGCAAGGAGAATGTGGAGGGAGAACCAGAGGGATAAACAGAGGCACGCGGCCACGGAGGATGCCATCAAGATCCTCTTCATGGCCTTCCTCTTTGGCACAGCATAATGAGCTCATATTGAAAGAAAAACTGAACCGAATGCCCCAGGCGAGGATGGAGAGCCTAGAGAAGGCCGAAGGCTGTGAGCACCATGAAAAACCAGAGTAAACTAGGCTTGGGCAGTGGAGGGATACGGGGGTCGGGTCGTGAGCAAGGATGAAAGTCACTTGCAGATGGAGGAGCCATGGTATAGTCGGTAATGGGTGCAAGATACGAAATATATAAAATATGCAGAATAGAAATAAAATGCTAGAAATGGTAGAATAACAGTAAAATATCCAGCATAATCTTCACAATACACAGAAATGATATACGAAATAGCAATAGAAATA
>JZKD02S1659471.1:256055-275301 GCA_000966675.3 Picea glauca
ATTAGGTCTTCTTACATCCGCCTTATTCTATTTTATTGAAAGGTATTATTAATATTGACCTTTATTACATCCAAATACATTGATCTACCTATGTGCGGGTTAGGACCTTAACACCCTGCCTCACTGGCCTGACCTTTCCTACGCTTCTCGCCACATGTCTAGCACTAAAACCCCATCCGGGGGAACACCACAAGATTACATTAATCCTACGAAAGATGGGAATTTAAGATGGTGAAGTGAAAGTGCATGCTCGTCAGATTCAAAAGAAGCATTGGAAAATTGGAAGAACAGGATGTATGAAATCTCTATGCGGAGATGTGCCAGATGTTGGGACTCAAAAATGTCCTATTTTCATCTACCTTTCCCTTCATTATTCTTCACATTTCATTGCTCCATTAACCTTTCATGACATCATTTTCATAAATATATTTGGGTTTCACCTTATTATTTTCCACTTTATTCATTTTAGTATTAAAAGGGAATTTGTGATTAAATGTTAGAAAATCGACATGTTTTCATATATATCTCAAAAATGTGTGAGCTTTGTAATGTGTAGGAATATGTGAAGAATTAATTCAAAAGGAATTCTCAAATACTTCCTCCACCATTTCAAGATTTGAGGAGATAATTCAAGCCTATTCCAAGGAGAAGATCATGGAGATTTGGTTGCATATCTTATCCAAGATATATGAGAGATATGTGTGAGGATTTGAAGGGATCATATTTTGTAATAATGGAAAATTGTTGAGAGAATAGTGGATCTGTAATTATGAGATGGTTATCTTATCTTCAAGGCTCTCATGTATAAAAGAGAGTTCTATCTCTTCATGGGGTAGTTGAGTAGTAATCATTGAGGAGTAATTAGGATGATAAATTAGAGTAGTCATTAATGGTAGTCATTAGGATTTGGAAGAGAAAGGGATTGTTAGATTTGATTCATAGTTTTGGTTTCCATGTGTTCATTATTCTTTTATGAAAATTGATTTGATTATTGTAATATAATATTGCTTCATTGGAGAGAGATCTCATATGTTGTTGTGCCATTCAACTCTTCACATGTTGTATTTGATTTTACTTCGTGCATTTCTCCATTCCTAGATTAATTTCAGTTACACAATTTCCCATTCCTAAATTAGTTTCATTTACGCAATTTCCCATTCCTAGATTAATTTCATTTACGCAATTTCACATTCTTAGATTAATTTCATTTACGCAATTTCCTAGATTAATTTCATTTATGCAATTTCATTTCAATCGTGTGTTTCAATTTTATGCATTAGATTAATGATAAAATTTTAGTCGTAGATTAAACATTAGATTAGATTAGTCCCGCTTCAATCTTGCATATAATTTGCGTGTGCTTTGTCAGTTTACGAACCCCGGGTTGAAAAATTATATAGTTGGGAAAATGCTACAATGCAAGTAATTCCACATTAGCTCAGCCCAATGTAACGAATATTGTTCCCTTGTTACGATTGTTGTTCCCTTTACAAGAAGTGTCATTCATTTTAACAGAACAACTGTCATTCCCTTTACGATTGTTGTTCCTTTATAGATGTTGCATCTCTGGAACATGGATATTGAAAACGAAAGGTAAGAACCTACGTAGGCAACAAGTGAAATGATTGTGCCAACGCCTACCTTCAGATGATATGTAAAGGTTATATTTTAGGACATCTTTAGAGACCAACACCAGATTGACCCAGGAAGTTTGTTGGATTGGCACAGAAGTAAGTAACCTACCCACGTTCAATGGTATAAATCATTTAAAAACATTATTATTGGAATTTGAATAAATTGTACTAGTACAACAGAGTCTGTTGGCACTGGATGAAGCCTTGAAAGAAATTCCAGGAAGATGGTGGGGAAAACACAAGAAGAACATCATGGAGTGGGTGAAATGTCACATTTTGATGACAATGCACTTTTTATAACAAGTTGAAGGGTGAGAAGATTGATACACAGGTCAAAGCTATCTGAAGGACCATGTGCAGAGTTGTGAGGAAGCCTAGGGCAACAGTCCTAAAGAATAGTGGGTGCACAAATTCATTAACACTTTGGACACTATGCCCATCAACTGGTATCTTCAAGCGGAACTGCGCCTCACCACTTTAGATTGGTACGATATGACCCAAAACTTTATAACTACATTTCTATTTGAAAGTGAGCACCCCACATTAGATAAGGCTTTACAAGTTGTAAGAAAAAAAATATTTGAGGAGGCACCTAACCTCCCTTTGGAGCAAGAAGAAGATGAATGGACTGCACCTCTTCAGACATTATAGGGTTGTTACAATATCAATGCTAATGAAGATGATTATCCTAGGAATGTAAACATTGCAAAAACTGAAGGGCAGAGAGACATAGAAGGACCAGGGATTGAACTACCTTTCATTGGACAAACAATCAAAATCAAGAAAGTGAATATTGGAACAGAGCAAGCACCTAAGTTGGCGAATGTTGGCAATTACTGGGATGATTCCACTATTGATAAAATTACAAAATTACTGCATGAATATCAGTTCTTGTTTCCAACCAAGTTCACAGACATGAAGGGAATTAAAGGGCCCATGGGAGAAATGAATATCCCCTTGAAACCGGATGCAAGGCGAGTCCAGAAGAGACCCTACAAACTGAATCCCAAGTATAAGAAGAAAGTTAGGGTTGAACTAGATAGAATGTTGGAAGCATGAATCATAGAACCTGTTGAAGAATCAGAATGGATTATCCCTATGGTGGTCCAGGATAAGAAGATAGGAGAGATCAAAATTTGTGTAGATTTAAGGAAACTGAATGATGCATGCTTACATGATCCATTCCCTACACCCGTTATTGACGAAGTGTTATATAATGTAAGAGGACAAGAAGTTTACTTCTTCATAGATGGATTTTCAGGTTATCACCAGATTAGGATTGCTAAGGAAGATCGCCATAAGACCACATTTGCCACAAAATGGGGTTCTTTACAATACCCTCTTATGCCTTTCGGATTGAAGAATGCACCAACCATATTTTCTAGGGTGGTGGTTGAAGCATTCAAGAAGTTTTTACATAAATATTTGGAATCATATTTTGATGATTGGACTGTCTTTACCTTATTGAAAAATCATATAGAATGTTTGAGACTAATATTGGATAAGTGTAGGCAATGACAGATTTCCCTAAAATTGAATAAGTCCATCTTCCTATCACCCTTTGGAGTGTTGATAGGGAACATTGTATGTAAGAAAGGGTTGTTGGTAGATCCTTCTAAGATTGCCATCATTGTTGATCTACATCCCCCTACTTCGGTTAGACAACTACACACTATGTTGGGACATATTGGATACTACAGAAAGTTCATTAAGGGATATGCACAGATAACAACACCCATGGAAAATATTTTAAAGAAATATTGTAAGTTTCAATGGTTAGAGGAATGCCAACAAAGCTTTAACACCCTTAAGTAGAAAATGGTCACTGCTCCTATTATGGTTTTCCCAGATTGGAGTAAGGAATTCCAAGTCCATGTCGACGCTTCATCTATTGCATTAGGGGAAATGTTAGCACAACCAGGAGCAAGAGATATTGACCACCCTCTAGACTTTGCTAGCAAGAAGCTCTCTACAAATGATATAAATTACACTACCACCGAAACAGAAGGTTTAGCTATGGTGTATGCGCTACAGAAGTTTTGACACTACTTGTTGGGAGGACACCTTAAGATGTTTACTGATCACTTTGCATTGAAATACCTAGTCAACAAGCCAGTGTTAGGGGGAAGAATATACAGATGGATAATGTTATTCTAGAAATATGATTTTGAGATTGTGGTGAATCCAAGAAGAATGAACAAGGGACCTGATCACTTGTCCAGATTAGAGCATGCAAAGGAACCTACTAGTTTGGAGGATACACTACCAGATGCACAGTTGTTTTCCATCAAGAAATTTGATGATCACTTTTCTGATATGGTTCATTTCTTGTCCATAGGAATGGCACCTCATGAATACACAGTCATTCAGAAGAAACAACTGGTAGTTTGTGCTGCAGATTTTTTACTTATAGTTGGACAACTATATAAGATGGGACCTGATGAGATCCTGAGGAGATGCATTATGGAGGTAGAAAGACCATTTATTTTGGCATAAGCACATGGAGGCACCACAGGAGGACATTATGCAAGGAAAGAAACAACATAGAAGGTTCTTAGAGCTAGCCTATGGTGGCCCACTTTACACAAAGATGGTAAGGAATACTACAGAGCCTGCGATGTATGCCAAAGAGTTGGGAAACCATCCATAATAGATGATATGCCTTTAGCACCTCAAATAAATTTACAGGCATTTAAGAAATGGGCCATTGCTTTCATGGGACCTATCAACCCACCAGGAAAGCACACAAGAGCTCGATACATCATCACTATGACAAAGTATTTGACCAAATGGGTAGAAGAAAGAGAAGTTAAGGATTGTAGTGCAACTATAGTTACGTAGTTCATCTTTGAGGATATCATAACCAGGTTTGGATGACCAAATATTCTTATGAGCAATCAAGGTACTCATTTTATTAATAAAAATATTGAATCCTTGACTCAGTAATTTGAAGTTCATCATCAGAAGATTACTCCATACCACCCACAAGCGAATGGTACAGTTGAAGATTTCAATAAGATATTGGAGACAATGGTGACAAAGATCTGTAGTGTGAACAAAGATGATTGGGATTTAAGAATTCCAACAGTATTATGGGCCTACAAAACTACTTGCAAGACCCCATTTAAGTTGGTATATGGCTTGGAAGAAGTGGTACCTATGGAATACTTGGTTCCTAGTTTAAGATTCAAAACATTTACAGGCATGGATGACACAAGTGGTGTTCAAGAAAGGCTTACGCAGTTATTGGAACTCGAAGAAGACAGGTTTATTACAGGATTTCATTGACAGGTATAGAAAGAAAGAAAAAAGGCTTATCATGACAGAAATATCAGGAGAAAAGCATTTAAGAAGGGAGATTTGATATTGGTATATGACAATGAGTTCACAAAGCATCAAGGGAAGTTTAGGACACATTTCCTTGGGCCATATACAAAAGGAGGATTTGCATAGTTGAAGATGTTGAATGGAGAGAGGAAGGAAGGTTTAGTAAATGGGAGCCGATTGAAATTTTATTATGACAACCAGCTACCTCATAGATCTCAGTAAAAATAAAGGAAGAAGTGTCCAGGTACCAGGTGCAGCTGAAACTGGGTACTAGACATAGAAAATATAGTCTACATACAACAGGGAGGGATAGAGAAGAAATCACAGGCTGCTCTGCGCAGTATGCAGTCAAAGTGATACTAAAGATTCCACCCTGTAGTGACTCAGGACGAGTCATAGGTGAGTGTTGGGGGCCCGTTGGACCTTGGTTATGGAAGAAAGTGAATATTAAGGAAGAATAATGAAGTACAAACTGCATGGAAGACACATTAACCGAGGATGGGTCGAAGTGGTCAAAGAATCAAAAAAGAAGGACCAAAGTAAGAGAAAATCTATCCATTAGAAGAGAATATCGAGGAATATAGATCAACAAAGAAGATGAATCGTGGACAACTCAAAAAGTGGAAAAATCCATCAACGAGTGCTTTGGAGCACCTCATGGAAAAGAAGGAAGAACAAGCTGGCAAAGCCCTTAAAGCACGAGTTGCTTGGGACCTACGGTTTATGCACCTAGGGTTTTGGATCTAGGGTTTCGACACCTAGACGTTTGTCATGTAATGTATAAATAAAGGTTTAGGAGAGTCGAGAGGGTTGCTCAATATTTGGTTCATTGACACTATGATTGTAGTTGTTCATTATGGAGTGTTGTTGGTGAGGACAATATTGAGTCTATGTTGTAATCTCTTCAGCTAGGTGTGAAGATCAACCCTATAGTTGGGTGCATAGGGAGGGGAGAGAGAGAGAAAGAGAGAGATCTGCAAGCTAAGAGCGCATATAGAACTGTATGTTTCCATTTAATATATCAAGAAACATAGTTCTATGGACATAGCCCTAGAGAGAGGGTGAACCATGTATATCTTGTTGTTATGTGTGATTGATGGTGTGTTATTTTCCATATGTTATATTGTTATTTCATTGTTGTATTAGATCTGAGATATAACTTGTGAAGTAGGCTTAAGTGAGATAAAGAATAACTAGATTGTTGTGTGTTGTTTTTTCTCTGTATCCACTTTAAATTTCCTCTGGTTGTAGACACATGTGTCCTGCAACCCCCTATTTCTACATCGGGTGAGACTGCATCTACTCTACATGTGTTTTTGAAAGGGACAATAGTTAGGGCTTGTTGGTGCATTGTTAGAGTTGAACCTTGGGTTTGCCCCTGTGCCAACAACTATCACGAACATGTTGATGGAGGGGTTGAATTTGTTAAAATGACCTATTGTATATTCGATTGAATGGGAAGTATGTAGTTATCATTGTAGGTGAAGAAACAATATCTTCTTTTCTTCATCAATCTGCTTCTGTTGGAAAGAAAGTTCTTGGGCCAAGGCTGCAGTGGTTGCAGTGTCCTTCTGATCACCTTTTGAAAATATTGTGAAGAGGATGAATTTTGCAGTATGAGATACATGGATGATTTTAAGGATGGAAATTTATTTTAAAATGTAGAAACATTGGTGAATCTTATTATCCTTCATATGCAAACTATAAAATGTTTAGCGATATGTTTGTAAACATATTCAAATTTCTATGGATTTTATATAGATTGTATAAAATTTTGGTGATTTTTAAGGTAAAATAATTTTATAATATATAATTTTGGCGAATCATTTTTAGAATAGAAAATATTTTTTTGAGAAAAGCCATGGAAAATTAGCCCATGAGCGAAATTTAGCCCCTAAAATCATCCCTTTGAGATAGTACCTTGCGAAAATGTTTTGGTGGGATAGTAGTCGGAACTACCTCTAGTATCGTGTAGAGATGACCTCCCAAAGTAATAATGACACTATGAAGTTGAGACTCATAAACATCATGGTGCTTCCACATATATGGTTGGCCCAAAAGAACATCACAAACATCCAGTGGGGAAACATCACATAATACCTCATCCTTGAAGGGATAGATTCCATATGACAATTGACAATGCTTGTTGACATGAAGATCTCATCCATGGCGAGGCCACCCAATGTTGTATGGCTGCGGGTGTGGAGTTGTCGACAATCCCAACTATTTGACAACCTCTACTAAGATGAGGTTCTTCTGGCTTTCTCTATCAACAATGAAATCCAACAGGGTTCCCTTCACCCACATCTAAGAAATGGAAGAGGAACTTCCCCTCTTCAGGATATGTTGATTTTTCTAGTTGAATTGTTGTGGTCGTGATAGTATAAGTGGGGTATGCATTGATGATCTATCTTCTCTGATTATTTTCTGAATCAGATTCTGAATAAGGTTTTGGCTCCTTTTCTTTGACCTCATCCACCAATGATTGTTTTGAGTGAAATTCATTAGTGTTGTTCCTAGGGGTTTTGTGGAAATCTGGCCACTTTCTAGTTTCCTTCTTCGTCTTTCTGTGACCCTTATTTTCCTATGTCTTGGACTTTTTTTCAAGATGTTTTTTGTTAGGTCCATCTTTATCATACTTTTTTTGTTGCATATTTGCAGACCCGAACTCCTGTTTTTTCTGGTGCCTAAATTTTTGCTCGATTTTTACAACATATCAATAGGAATCTCCCAGTGATGAGATGTCCAGGAAATCCATTTTTGTTTCAATGTACCTATGTATATTCCCATTGTATTTCAATACCATATGTCGCTCATAGTATTTGATATCCATATTGGTGCACAAAGTATGGAAATTATTTATGAACCCTGGCACTATTTGGCCCCTCTCTTGCCATCGTGTGGTCCATCTCATGTATTGGTCATCATAGTTATCGACAAGTTAATATTATTCCTTGACTGCATATACAAAAAAATCCCAAGTGGGATTAGCCCCATATATTCCAGAATCCTCTATGGAACTTCTCTCCCAATAAGTTTCCCACCAATGTTTGAAATGAGAGAGAGCCTTAAGGTGTGCGAAGGTGATCTTTTCCCTATTGGAAAAATTGTGAGCAGAGAAATAACATTCTAGCATATTTAACCATTTTTATAGGACAGCCAAATCTATCCGACCTTCAAATATGAGAACCTCCAAAATATTTCAGGACTGAGTGATCCTCCATATTTGGAACCTTATCCTTAGGTTCTTCCTCCATATGATTTGAAAATATTTGGCATCCCTTCCTGTAACACTTATTTAGCTACATTGTTGAGATCTCTCGAATAATAACTTCCCTAGGAATTCCTTGGACTGTTCTTGGGTTCCCTTTCTCATTCAGACAAGTAAACACCTTGTTATGATAGTCTAACACAACATGGTGTTGGTCCAACCAAACCATACCAATTAGACAGTCATATGAACTGAAGGGTAGGATGTTCAAATTTGCCTTGGTACTTATCCCATTCATGTCCATTAGACATGATTTAACCAGCTCAACAACTTTTCTCTTGGCTCTTGTAGCTAGTTGTACCAACCAACATTTCTCATGCTTGCTTCTTGGAAAAATCAATATTTCCACTACCTTAGGATCTATATAGTTATGAATAGCTCCCAAATCTATCAAAATAGTAAAGGAAAGGTTATTTATCATCCCTTCTACTTCAATCATGTATAATTGAAACTCTTCTTGCTCTTTGTCTAGAGCTGCATAGATCCTAGGTACATGTCTGCCCATTCCCTCCATCGTTTTGTCTTGTTGTACATTGTGGACAACTCTCACTTTGTCACTTTTGTGAGGACAATCTCTATACTTATGGTCTCCTTTACATCCCCAACATTGAATGGGTGTCTTCCTTGGAATTTCCCACCTACCTCAGCCATCCTATTCTCTCTAAAAGATGGTTGTTCTTGAGGACTATTTCTGAAAAATGGTGGCTTGTTCCCCTTCTACCTTTGTTCCCTCTTAAACTTCTTCTTGTCTTCCCAAGCTCTTTGGAAAGTAGGTGTTCCATTATGTTTATCATATAATAAATTGGCTCTCCTTATGGCTTCCTCCTAAGTCTTGAGGTCATCATATTGAATTTTATCACTGATGAAAGATGGAAGCCCACTCAAACACCTTTGAATCTTAACAATCTCATCCTTGATGAAGGAGGCATACTTCAACAGTTCTAAAAATATCCTTTCATACTCATCAATAGTCATGCTACCCAGTTTGAGATTGAATAAATCTTTCATATTTTTTTCATAATACCTCTTGGTTAATTATTTCTTCTCAAAATTCTTCTTGAATTCCTTCCAAGACACATTTTTCTCTCTGATGTGCTACACTTGCACAAGCTGATCCCACCACATGGATTCTTTTCCTTTTAGCTTATAGATAACAATTATTCCTTCTATATGAGAATAATATACCCAACCACCCAGGTAGGGTCATGCCACTTAAAACTAACCTGTCTCTGATACCATTTTGTAACACACCCAACCACCTAGGATAGGTCATGACACTTAAAAAACGTCATTCTCTAATACCATATTTCAACGTACCTAGCCAACCCAGGGTCAAGGAATGCTACCAAAAATCTCTACTCTGTTCAAACTATGATATACATATTTATATATAATGAAAATTTAACAAATATAGACATTCTTCTCATACACAAATTCATGCGGAAGTGACAATAAATACATACATGCAATAAACACAAGAAATTCTGATAAACTTCAGACACGTACTTAAACACATCATGTAAAATTAACATATAATTGGTACTTATCTTTTTATGAAAGCCACCGATTGTGTGTAGACCTTCCATGAACCTCCTAGCCTTAGACTACATTGCTTCAAGCTATCAGCAATGGGTCACCCCCGAGATAGGACTAAACTCCACCCAGGGTAAAGGAAATCCTAGGCCAGGTTGAGACTACGGAAATTTGCACAATGCAACACGAAGGATTCCCTATAAGGAGCCTACTTACACCCACCGCTCATAGAATATCATTCCCCACATGCCTGTCCCACCCTAGGAATATACACCTTCACTGTTCCACATTCCATCGACTGCTCCACTTACCTTCCAAGGTTTCAACAACAAGTTGGATCAGGAACTCTCATAGCTTTGTAGCTGTTGTTGGACACCCTTAAGGAGAAATCACTTCCCCAAAAATTTCTCTCGCCTTGAGAGAGTTTCTCACAAGCCTGAAAACCTACTTCTTCAATCCATGAGCTTGACAACCCGCCTCTTCAATACCACATTCATTACAACCTGCTTCTTCTTTCGAACTCCTAAGTCAAACGGGTAACCATAGTAGAAAAATCGGGTAAGGAAGGGTACATTCTCAACAAAAATGCCAGTGTGTGCAAGTTACAGAGGTTCATGATGGATGGGGGTTTAACAATGGAGAAAAATGGCTGACTATGTGCATGCTCAGTGCATAAGTTAATGGGGAGCATGGCAAGAATGGTGAGTGCACCCCCACAATGATGGACATTCCCACATAAATATGCATGCGCCTAGGTTGACACTTGGGTCTCCTGGGAGCTCATTCCTCTGCACTTGGAGTTCATTCTTTTCCCCAAAGGAACTTAGGATAAAAGGTTTTATTTCCCAAGCCTTAGTATGTTAGGAAAATACATTATAATATTCCCTTGGGTTAAGCCCTCAAGATTAGCCCCTTTTTCCTAGCCTCTCATCCCCTTCCCTTTCCCTTCCCAGTGGATCTTAGTCCCCCATAACTCTTTCTTCGTAGTTGTTCTACACATAATGATGTAATTATATTAATGATGTGAGTATTTATATATACAAAATTAGGCTCCCTGGCCTTCAGGAACTATACTCTCTGGCCTAATAAACACATAATACTCCTAGCTTAGAAACACTTGGCTCACCAGCCTATAAACATAATTACAATTTAGGAGGGGCTCAACCTTGGGGTATTACAGATGCTACCACTATCTATCTCCCATTGTTAATATATCCCTGTGAAACATGTCACTGAAAAACCTGTCACTAAAAATACATCACTGTAAAACCTGTCACATCAACATCATCATCCAACCATATATGATCATATATCTTTCATGCCCATAATCACACGAGTATATCTCAAACGATCATCATTGATACATATCTCAAACATGTAACAAGAATACCATCATCCATAAAACAAACATCATGAAGTATCACATCAACCATATGTTAAGCCATAACAGTTATGCAACCTCAACATGTACCAATATATTCAATAATTCATATTAACCAAAAACCCTCATGCATGTACTGAATGACTCATAATCTACCTCAACAAAATACTCAAGGGTATGTTCCAAATACAACCAAAAAATGCACCAGTTGTGTGCCTCAACAAATATTCCTTATACCACATGTATCATACACCCAACAATAGCTCAAGGGCTATGTCCTAGCTCACAAGATAAAACCTCAATAAATTCCAAAGATCCAACTTAGAAACAAACACACAAAACATACCTTTTACTTTTGTAGATGTCTCTATTATACCTAAACACTGTTACACATGCCTTTAACCTCTTCTTAGTTTCTACAGTCTGGTCCAAACCCCAATATTCAAATCCGGTTTTTCCTCACAGGGTTAAGCCTTTTTTCTATTGGGGCCTCAAGTGATGAGCTCTATACAACACATGGGGGTGCGTCACCAAAAACCAATAGTCTAATCCGTGGGGGTTATCTAAGTTGGGGTTTTTAATTAAACCCTCGCTCTCCTCTATAGTGATAAGATTTTTTTGTCACTCTTCCTTCACTGCCTCAGATTTGTGCTACTTCAGATATGTCAATGAATACCCTCAAATAACCTTAAACAAGATAGATAACATCAATAGGTGCTAATGGGAGTCTCTTGATCTCTTATTTATAATTTCCAAGTGCCTTCCTTGAGGGGATAACTTGTAATTGTTTTACCCCTTATAAGAAGACCTAATATAAGCTTCTTATATGGTTCCTTTGATAGCCATATTTAGTATAAATAGGAGTTGAGGGTATGAGAACTTTTTCCTTGGATATTATTGTAATAGAGCTCTGCTCTGCTGGATGTTTCCCCATCAAAGAGGCAACTGAACATTGCTCTTGGTAATCAAAGTGTTATTTTTGGTGTTATTTTGTTATCATTTTGGTATTATCGTGGTGTTTTGTTCTGGTTATATTTTTGTTCATCTTCCATTTCTAGCTATTTATTTTTGTTATGCATACTTTTTATATCTGGAATATTACAAGAGGTATCATAGCACCTTCCTCGATAGAAAATTGTGGGTTAAATTGTTTCAGGGTAGAGACGTATTCTAGCATCTTTAAGCTACAAAGATCTGTCATTACGCGCATAAACCCATGGTTGAGGATTCATACACATAGGAAATACAAATGGTACTTAAGAACACATATGTTGGCCACCCTTGTAAACCCTATTGGTACCCCTTCGAGTGGTATCACATCAGACAACACCTGTATACAGATCGACCTAGATCTCCTGAAGCCCTCCGTAGATAAACCGATCAACCTCCTGACTGCTATAGTGCCACCAAGAACAACACTCAGGAAGATACTCTCTAGTACCTGGGTAGTTAGGTAGTATGGCTAAGGGTATGGTCTATCCTCCTTAGTTGGTTCCCTGAGATATTGGGTTGAGTACTAATGTTGGACCTCATAGGTATATCAGAGAGCTATAACATAGGGAGAACCCTTTTTTGTAGCATCCTTGAATACCTAACCCTTGGGATGGAAATGAAAATAGAATAGACAATATCTATTGCGGTGAAACTATGTCTCCTTCATTCGAGTTATAGAATTACTACACATTTCTTCCTGTTAATCATTTGGACATTTCATCACTGCAGTATTCTTCAGATCGCAGTATAAATCTGTAGGAGTAAAAAAAAAAAATTGGATCCTATTGGCACCATTATTTGACACCTATTCCATTGGATTTATCTCTTCTCCCTTATCGCATTCATACCTATCATTTTTCAACAATTTTTTTCTTTGTCGAGCCAACCCCCTTCCAACACCCTTATTTGGGCTTTACCCCATTGGATTCACCTTGTCACCTTGATCGTTGTGATACACTTCACCCATAACCCATTTTCTATGTGGTCCCACCCACTCCTTTTCGTGTTCCCTCGTCATAATGGACCATACCCGTAGCCAAGACTTGAAATATTGCTTCAATACCTTGCACTCTAATTTCATAGAAACCCAACAAGAAGTGCGACATCTCAGTGCCAAGATTCTCTCAATCAATCAAAAAATGCATTCCTCCATCATTGCTTTAGTCGATGCCTCAATCGAGGAAGTCAAACAAGATCTCAAACAAGACATTGATACTAATCTTGAATATGTCACTGCAATGATCTGTGCCAAGCTACATATCGCTACAAATCTTCCCTTATATGACCCACCTTTGCATACTGAAGGTGAAACTTCCTCTCATTCCCAGAATTTTCAACCCCATCAATTTCAGCGTGACCTACACCTTCCACATGTGGATGTGACCAAATTTGATGGATCATATCCCACTGGCTGGGTAACTCAAATGGAACATTACTTCTCTTTGTATGACATTACAAATGAGTTTTCCAAACTCTAGTATGGTGTTCTCTATCTAGATCAAGATGTTGGCATGTTTTACAGGCAACGTATGCTTTTCATTGAAGGTAAGTACAAAAATGATGATGGCTTGAGTACAGGTATAATGTGCCAGGAAGATACTAGAAGTATTTTGGGAAGATGCAGCAGAGAAAGCTCGTGAAGACTAGAAGAGATAGTGCAGAGGTGCATGCAGAGTGCAGAGTATGCGTGTTTGTCATTGATGGAAAATATCATGACTAGCAACACAATGATGATTGCATGGCAAGATCAGAAGATAAATTCCATTTCGGGTATAAGAAACAAAGACTCCATTTCGGAGTTTTGGATACCGGGAGGTAGAGGATTCAAGGAAGCAACTCACGGCAGGAACTTGCGAAATGCGAAACCCCAAAATCCTGAAATAGTCACATCAACTAAAATTTCAGATATCGGGAGTTGGAGGATTCAAGAGTCGAGACTCTTCATCATAGGAGTCCCAAAGTGCTGAAATCCGAAACCCCAAAATCCTGAAACACGCAAATCAACCGGAGTTTTAGATACTGAGATTTGGAGGAGTCAAGAGTCAAGACTCTTCATCATAGGAGTCCCAAAGTGCCGAAATGAGAAACGCCAAAAATCCTGAAACAGGCACATCAACCGGCGTTTCGGATACCGGGAGTTGGAGGAGTCAAGAGTCAAGACTCTTCATCACAGAGGTCCCAAAGTTCCAAAATACGAAATTCCAAAAATCCTAAAATAGGCACATCGAACGGAGTTTCAGATACCAAGAGTTGCAGGATTCAAGAATCGAGACTCTTCATCACAGGAGTCCCGAAGTGTCGAAATGTGAAATTGAGAAAGGTGCTAACAAATAAACTCCATTTCGGAGATTGTGACATGGAGCATCAAGATAACTCTTTACCACATGAATGTTGGAATGTTGAAATGTCGAATTGTGAAATGGCGAAATAAGCACGAGACCCGTCAATTATAATCCAATGGTGCAGTTTAATCAGGAATATGATTGAAGGACTACTATTTATCTTCACAGTTAATCGATCAGTGGGGATTCAGTTGCTGATGCAATTTTTAGAGGTTCACAATGTAACTGCTAGAAATGACTGATTGTTTCTACCATAGGACTGGAAGAGACTTTAGGGTGATCTCTAGAGAAGATGAAGAGTCTCAAGGCATCTTCCAGTGGAATGAAGACTATTTAGGAGGCGATTGACAGATGGAAGAGAATTGAAGATTGTAACTGCAATAGAGAGGATGATCTCGATTGTGACAGAGAAGACAAAGGGTCTCGACTGGTAGACAGGCTAAGGAATCTCAGCATAACACCCAATGATGATGGACACATGGGTTTAACAACCAGAGAAGTTGAAGAGTTGCAATGATGATCAGGTAGAGAACTTGAAATGAAGAGCATGCAGAAGCATTACGCATATGGTATGCACAAGGTGCACAAAGACTATAAGAATGCATAACAAAGAAGAGATGAGGGCTTCTGTAGAGAGGAATCACACACGGGGAAATGGATGTTGTGGGTAGGAGATGAAATACACAAAAGAGGTGTAATTCAGAGAATCAAAATAAGACACAGAACATAAAGTGCAGCAGAAGCAAAGAATAGAGATGCATAGATGAGACAGTAAAAGAAGGCTGAGGTGCACTTGTAGAGAAGATCAGAATATCAGAAAGTGTAAGAAGATGCAGGCAGAGATACACTGATACAGGAGAGTAGAGCAGTGTAGCAGAACAATGATGAGACTGGTAAGCCATTGATGAACATTATATCACTGTAATAAGTTTTAGTAGCAAATATTTATATTTCAGGGTGGTAGGGAGGTGCTAGGGAGGAATGTTGTCCTCAGAGGTTCAAGTGGGTGTTTGAACATAGGGAGTTGTAGCTTCCATCTGGTTGCAGCCAGAGAAACCAGGGTGGCAGGGTGGTGCAAGGGAGAACTGTTGTTCTCTGTTATACAAGTTGGTGCCTATGTTACTAGAAGTTGGCGCTTCCATCCAGTTAGTGCTGGAACACTTAGGGAGTTGTTATTTCCTTTTAGTGGGTGCTAGAGAAACCAGGGAGTTGGTGTTTCCTTCTAGTGGGTGCTAGAGAAACCAGGGAGTTGGTGCTTCCTTCTAGCAGGTGCTAGAGAAAACAAAGAGTTGGTGCTCTCATTAAGTTGCAGCTTGCAAAACAAAGGTTGTAGCCTCATTATGAGTTGGTGCTCATAAGTATGATAATGTACATAATGTAAAGATTACTTATCATATAACGAAGGAGAGGTTTTTACCCTTTATGGGTTTCCTCAGGAAATATATGTCTCTGTATATTTCATATGTGTGAATGATGTTGAATGTTCTATTTCTTACTTCCCTTCATTATTGTGATGGTCATACAATGCTCAACAAAGAGTTTAAAATAATCATAATTGTTTAATCTTGGTAACAACTGATTCACCCCCCCCCTCTCTTAGTTGTACAACAATTGGTATTAGAGCCAACCCCTTTTATCTAAGGGTAGATCCTAGAGATTAAACATGTCAAGCCATGAAGGAAATTCAACCAATAAGGCTCCTTTGTTCAATGGAACAAACTTTGCCTTTTGGAAAGTTAGAATGAGAACCTACATAATGGCTTTAGGTGCAGATGTATTGGATGTGGTAGATACTGGTTATGTAAAGCCAGTTGTACTAGCTAATAAGGATGACAAGCTAGAATTTAGCTTCAACGCTAAGGCTATGAATGCTATCTTGAGTGGTCTTGTAGAAGCAGAATTTGTAAAAGTTATGCACCTAGGAACTGCTAAAGAAATGTGGGACAAACTCATTAGCAGTTATGAAGGTAATGACAAGGTAAAGGATGCCAAGCTTCAAACATACAGAGTATAGTTTGAACAAATGAATATGAAAGAAGATCAAATTGTTGGAAAATACTTTCTGAGATTTGAATAACTGGTAAATGCAATGAAATCACTTGGTGAAAAAATTGAGGAACCTTCTTTAGTTCATAAAATTTTGAGATCTCTACTAGATAGGTTCAACCCGAAGGTCTTTGCTATACAAGAACTTAATGATATAAAAACCTTGGATTTTGATCAACTTCTAGGAACATTGACTACATATGAAATGAGAATAGTTAAAGATAAACCCACCTCCAGAGAAGCATCATTTAAGGCAAACAAGAATGAGAATTCTGAGCCTGATGAAATTGAAGAAAAATTTGTGAAGAGACCGAAGAAGGGATCAGGAAAATAAAAAGGTAAACTACCTTTCAAATGTTTCAACTTTGTTAAGATAGGTCATTTTGCAAATAAATGTCCTCACAAAAGAAATGATCAGACATGTGATGATGAGGAGAAGCACAAACACGAAAATTTCTTTAAATAGAATAATTTTAAGAAGAAAAGTCCTTGTGTAAACAATGATGATGATCCTTTAGATGATTAAGACAATGACTCCTCTATTGAAGATAAACTAAATGACTTCATACTTATGGCCAAAGAGGACTATGATAATAAAAGAATAGGAAGTGAGGCTATTGAAGAAGAAGTTGTGGTTGATATGGAAGGAGAACATATTAGTGCACTGGAAGAGATTGACAGACTCAGAATTAAGAATAGAAAGAAAATAAAATTGCTGATACAGTTTGAGAATTACAGTAAACAACCTGATGAATGTTTTGCCTTGCTAAAAGTGGAATTAGAAGAGGCAAAGAAAATCAAGCAAATTCTAAAACAACAGTTATAAAAAAAGAAGGCAAGATGTAAAGCTTTGGAAGAAGAAGCAGTGAAAAATAGGAAAGAGTTGGAGAGGTTTCAAGCCTTGTATCATCAGAATCTGTCAAGTATCAAAGCCTCAGAAGGATTAGCCACCATTCTTAATCAACAAAGGAATCCAAAGCTGAAAACTAGTTTGGGTTATGAAGAGGGATCAAGTAGTGGTCATCCAAGAAACAAAGAACCTATCAAGTTTGTCAAATCCTGAAACATTGACAACAGTCACTCTGCAGAAACAAAGAAAGAAAATCAGCCACCAAGAAGGAATGAAAGAAAAAGTTCTAGAACTGAATCTATAGATCAGAGAAATTATCAGCATGAAAGAAATCAAACTCCTCAAAGAAGACAGACTTTTTCCAGGTACCAACATTTTTTCTATCGATATTATTTCTTTTGTTCAAACTTTGGTCATAAAGATGTAAACTATTCTTTAAAATTAAATTATGAGAAATCAATACATTCAAGGTATAGATATCTTCCACAACAAAGAATGAGACAACCAAGTAACAAACAACCACAGACTGAAAATCACTTGATGGATGGGAAAAGGACACAGGTTAAGCATAACAATCGTTATGATCCTTTATTCGATGAACTAGAATGTTACATCTGTCATAACTATGGACATAAATCTGTTGACTATCACTTAAGGAACTATGAACCAGATTTGAATTCCCCTGCTGAAAATGTCAAGGTTTGGAAGAAGAAAGAAAGTGACAAGTGTGGGTTAGTGTTGTCAGCTCAAAGACAAACGAACCCTTGGTATATAGACAGTGGATGCTACAAACATATGACGGGAGACAAAGGTAAGTTTCTATCTCTAAGTGAAAGAAAATCAGGAAACGTAACCTTTGGAAATGATGCTCTAGGTAAAATAAAGGGTAAAGGGATGGTGAGTTTAAGTAATGGAAAAGGAAAAGCCCAAGATGTTCTAGTTGTAGATGGGCTGAAACATATTCTTCTCAGTGTAAGTCAAATGTGTGATAGAGGATGTGAAGTGATGTTCACGTCCAAGGACTGCAAGATAAAGTCTGTAAACTCAAGACAAGTGGTGGCCAAAGGAATAAGGATAGAAAATAATGTATATGTGTTGAAAGAATATAGAGAATAGTGTCATCTAAGAAAACATGATGAAATTTGGTTATGGCATAGGAGACTTGGACATCTAAACTTCGACCACTTAATCAAGCTCAAAAATATTGAGGCAATAAAAGATATTCCGAGAATATCAAAGCCCCAAGATTCTATTTGTAAACCCTGCCATGTAGAAAAGCTAACCAGGACACAGTTTAAGTCCAAGATCTCTACTTCAATAGAGAAACCACTCCAACTAGTTCATATGGATTTATGTGGACCATCAAGACAGGAAGGCACAGGGAAATAAAAATACTTCATGCTGATTATTGATGATTACTCCATAATTACTTGGGTTTCCTTTCCCAAGGAAACATCTTAAGCATTTGAGAAGTTCAAAAAATTTAAGGATTTAACTGAGAATCAAACATGCAAGAGGTTAAAGGTAGTAAGATCAGACAGAGGAGGAGAATTTATGTTAAGTGATTTCAAGGAATTATGTGATAAGCATGGGATCAAGAGAGAATACATAATCCCAAGAACTCCACAACAAAATGGAGTAGTTGAGAGGCAAAATAGAACAGTGCAGCAAATGGCCAAGTCAATGATGAATGAGAAGAACATTAGTCAAACCTACTGGGTAGAAGAAATACACATAGCAGTCCATGTTCTTAGCAAATCCCACCTCAGACCACAAAGTGACAAGACACCTTATGAACTATGGTATGGGAGACCTACTTCAATCAAACACTTCAAAGTCTTTGGGAGTAAATGTTACATAAAGAATAAT
>JZKD02S1659471.1:275351-291905 GCA_000966675.3 Picea glauca
GTCTTTGGGAGTAAATGTTACATAAAGAATAATGATGAGAACCTTGGAAAATATGATGACAGGGCTGATGAAGGTATCTTCTTAAGGTATGCTACAAACAATAAAGGATACAGATACTATAATAAGAGGCTGCATAAAATGGTTGTCTTTATTGACGTAAAAGTTGATGAAGGAATCCCAGCAAGAGAGGTGTACAATAATGAGTCTTATACAAAGGACACAACTGAAGTTGAAGATGAACACGTCCAAGAATCAAAAAATGAAGACTCTGAATCAGATGAAGACACAGATACTCAGACAGACTCAAATCAACAAACAACCTCAAATTCCTCCTCCAGAATCACTCAAAAGAATCATCCTGCAAGTCAGATAATTGGTGAAAAAGACAAAGGTGTACAAACCAAGAGAAAGATAATCAAAAACACTGAAGAATCACATATAGCTTTCATATCCATGCTGGAACCCAAGAATTTTAATGAATCTAGCAAATATGACCATTGGGTTAAAGCAATGAATGATGAACTTGATCAGATTGAGAAAAACAATACGTGGGAGATGGTTCATAGACCTGAAGGTAAAAATATCATTGGTTCCAAATGGATCTTTAAGAATAAGTTGAATGAGAAGGGACAAGTTGTTAGGAACAAAGAAAGATTGGTCTGTAAAGGCTATGCTCAAATAGAAGGACTAGATTTTGATGAAACATTTGCACCCGTAGCAAGATTAGAAGCTATCATAATATTTCTTGCCTATGCTTGTCATAAAAGGTTTAAAGTATATCAAATGGATGTCAAGTCAGCTTTTCTAAATGGAGATTTAAATGACGAAGTCTATATGGAACAACCAGAGGGTTTTGAACTGTCTGATAATCCTAACTTAGTATGAAATCTGAAGAAATATTTATATGGGTTAAAACAAGCCCCTCGTGCCTGTTATCACAGACTGGATACATATCTCAAAGACAAAGGGTTCAAGAGAGGAACAGTTGACAACAATCTATATATCAAAATAGAGGATACTGTTTTGCTCATCATGTTGGTCTATGTAGATGACATCATCTTCGGATGTAATAAGGATTCATTGGTACAATGGTTTGCTTCTGCCATGGATTCTGAGTTTGAAATGTCTATGATAGGTGAACTGCCATTTTTTCTTGGTCTGCAAATTACTCAAAGGTATGAAGGGATGTTCATTTCTCAAGAAAAATATCTAATAGAAATGTTGAAAAGGTTTCGAATTGAAGATTCTAAACCTATGGGCACACCTATGGTTACTGGATGCAAAATAAGCAAGAATGATGACTCACCTGATGTTGATCAAAGTTCATATAGGTCAATGATAGGAAGCCTGTAGTACATCACAACATCTCGCCCAGACATAATGCATGTTGTTGGAATGGTAGGAAGATATCAGTCTACACCTAAACAAAGTTACTTGCTAGCTATCAAAAGGATATTCAAATATTTGAAAGAAATAATGAACTATGGCCTATGGTATCCTAAGAATCAGAATTTTCAATTATCAATATACTTAGATGTTGATTGGGCTAACTACATGGATGAAAGGAAAAGCATGAGTGGAGGTGCGTTCTTCTTAGGAAATTCTTTAGTAGCATGTTTGAGTAAAAAACAAGGTTCCATTTCTTTATCAACTACAGAGGCAGAGTACATTGCTACTTCTACCTGTTGCACTCAAGCATTATGGATGATTCATACACTTGCAAACTTGGAGGTAAAATACGTTGCACTGATCCCAATTCATTGTGATAATACTAGTTCCATCAGTGTGTCCAAGAATCCTGTATTTCACTCCAAGACCAAGAATATTCCCATAAAATACCATTTTTTGAGAGAGAAGGTCACCAATCAGATTGTTCAGGTCCATTACATTCCAACCAAAGAACAAATAGTAGACATCTTTACTAAACCCCTAGCCAAGACACCATTTGAATATCTCCAATAGAAGTTGGGTGTCATCCCATCTCACACCTAAGAGAGTCCATCCTATTAGGGGGAGTTTGTATTGATCGAATATCTGATACCTATGAAAAATACTGCAACAACTTAGGGGGAGTGTGTTTTCTTTGACATTGATGTCAAAGGGGGAGAAAATAACAGGTCCAGGTGCCTTTGTTTCCATCAATGCCAAAGGGGGATATTGTTGGCATGTTTTACAGGTAGCGTATGCTTGTCATTGAAGGCAAGTACAACAACGATGATGGCTTGAGTACAGGTATAATGTGCCAGGCATGCACCATAAGTATTTTGGGAAGACATAACAGAGAAAGCTCATGAAGACCAGAAGAGATAGTTCAGAGGTGCACACAGAGTGTAGAGTATGTGTGTTTGTCATTGATGGAAAATATCACGACTAGTAGCACAACGATGATCGCATGGCAAGATCAAAAGATAAATTCCATTTCAAGTATCAGAAACAAAGACTCCATTTCATATTTTTTCATATCGAGAGCTGGAGGAGTCAAGGAAGAAACTCATGGTATGAACTTGTGAAATGTGAAACCCCAAAATCCTGAAACAGTCACATCAACCCAAGTTTTGGATACTAGGAGTTGGAGGATTCAAGAGTCAAGAATCTTCATCACAGGAGTCCTGAAGTGCCGAAATGTGAAACCCCAAAATCCTGAAATAGGCATATCAACTGGAGTTTCAGATACCGGGAGTTGGAGGAGTCAAGAGTCAAGACTCTTCATCATAGGAGTCTCGAAGTGTTGAAATGTGAAACGCTGAAAATCCCGAAACAAGCACATCAACCTAAGTTTCAGATACCAGGAGTTGGAGGAGTCAAGAGTGAAGACTCTTCATCACAGGAGTCCCGAAGTGCCGAAATGAGAAACATCAAAAATCCCAAAATAGGCACATCAACTGGAGTTTTGGATACTGAGAGTTGGAGGAGTCGAGAGTCGAGACTCTTCATCACAAGAGTCCCGAAGTGCCGACATGCAAAATTGTGAAAGGTGCTAACAATTAAACTCCATTTTGGAGATTGTGACATGGAGTGTCATGATAACTCTTCACCACGGGAATGTTGAAATGCTAAAATGTCGAATTGTGAAATGGAAAAATAAGCACGAGACCCATCATTTATAGTCCAATGGTGCAGGTTAATCAAGAATATGATCGAAGGGCTACTATTTCTCTTCAAAGTTAATCGATCAATGGTGATTCAGTTACTGATGCGGTTTTTGGAGGTTCACAGTGTAACTACTAGAAACAACTGATTGTTTTTGCTAGAGGATTGGAAAATACTTCAGGGTGATCGCCATAGAAGATGAAGAGTCTCAAGGCATCTGTCGGTGGAATGAAGACTGTTTAGGAGGAAATTGACAAATGGAAGAGCATTGAAGCCTATAACTGCAACAAAGAGGAAGAGCTTGACTATGATAGAGAAGACAAAGAGTCTTGACTGGTAGATAGGCTAAGGAATCTCATCATAACACCTAGTGATGATGGACACATGGGTTTGACAGCTAGAGAAGTTGAAGAGTTGCGATGATGATCAAGCAGAGCACTCGACATGAAGAGCATGCAGAATCATTGCACATATAGTATGCACAAGGTGCACAGAGACTATAAGAATGCATAACAAAGAAGAGATGAGGGCTATTGTAGAGAGGAATCACACACTGTGAAATGGATGCTATGGGTTTGAGCTGAAATACACAGAAGAGGTGTAATTCAGAGAATCAAAATAAGACGCATAACATAAAGCGTAGTAGAAGGAAAGAACATAGATGCATAGCTAAGATAGTAAAAGAAGGCTGAGGTTCACTTGTAGAGAAGAGAAGAAGATTAGAAAGTGCAAGAAGATGTAGGCAAAGAGACATTGATACAGGAGAGCAGAGCAGTGTAACAGAATAGTGATGAGACTAGTAATCCATTGATGAACATTATATCACTGTAATAAGTTTCATTAGCAAATATTTATATTTTAGGGTGGTAGGGAGGTTCTAGGGAGGACTCTTGTCCTCAGAGGTTCAAGTGGGTGCTTGAACACAGGGAGTTGTATCTTCCATCTAGTTGCATCTAGAGAAACTAGGGTGGTAGGTTGGTGTAAGGGAGAACTATTGTTCTATGTTATATAGGTTAGTGCCCGTGTTACTGGAAGTTGGTGCTTCCATCCAATTGGTGTTGGAACACTTAGGGAGTTGTTACTTCCTTCTAGTGGGTGCTAGAGAAACCAGGGAGTTGTTGCTTCCTTCTAGTGGCTGCTAGAGAAATTAGGGAGTTGGTGCTTCCTTCTAGTGGGTGCTAGAGAAACTAGGGAGTTGTTGCTTCCTTCTAGTAGGTGCTAGAGAAAACAGAGAGTTGGTTCTCTCAACAATTTTCAGCTTGCAAAACAGAGGTTGTATCCTCATTATGAGTTGGTTCTCATAAGTATGATAATGTACAGAATGTAAATATTACTTATCATATAAAGAAGAAGCGGTTTTTACCCTTTATGGGTTTCCTCAGGAAATATCTGTCTCTATATATTTCATATGTGTGAATGATGTTGAATGTTCTATTTCTTACTTCCCTGCATTATTGTGATTTTCATACAGTGTTCAACAAAGAGTTTAAAATAAGCATAATTGTTTAATATCGATAAAAACTTATTCAGCCCCCCCTCTCAGTTGTACAACACAAGAACGTTGGCAATGGTGGCAATGGAGAAAAAATTATCGTCAATGGTATGTGTCTTGGACACACTTTGTGGCATATATTTATTAATTCTTTGACACTAACACCAACCATTTAGGTCATTTGACAAATTTGAAACAATCTGGCACAGTAGAAGACTTTATAACTTCTTTTGAGCAACTGGATTTTCATACAAAGGGCATGTATGATGCTTTTTTCTGAGAATGTTTTATCAGTGGACTCAAGGATGATATTCGTGCTCATGTCCTCATGGCTCAGCCTTAGGGTTGGGTGGATGCTATTAAAATAGATAAGGAATCACAATAGTTTGTCCCTTCTCAAAACCACAAATACTCCTTTATTCCTTGCACTAAACTAGTAACTCCCACTCCTCCTTCTACTCCACTAAAGATACAGAAATTGACCAGGGATGAAATGGTTGAATGCCAACTCAAAGGCCTTTGTTATAATTGTGATGATAAATATTTTATGGGACACAAGTGTAAGGAACAAAATCCGTTTATGGACATCTTAGAGGATGTTTCATAAGAGGATGCTGAGTCTCCCCATGTGTCTGTGTTACCTGAGCCCAATAACATAACCCCTCCCTTAAACCCTCCTAATGTAGAACCAGTGATTTCCCTAAATTCTACCACTGGATTCTATGCTCCCCAAACCCTCAATATAATTGGTTACATCAAGCATAGGAAGGTCATCATTCTTTTTGACAGTGGAAGAACCCATAATTTTATTCATCGCCACATTTCCCAAGAAACTAATTTCTATATCTGTCCAGTCAATAATTTCCAAATCATGATTGTCAATGGTGGGTCCATGAAATGTCGAGAGATTTATGAAAATTTGTCTCCAAATTGTTGAATACCATATGAAATATCATATGTTTTTTATCGACATGGGCGATTGTGACATTGTGTTGGGTGAAGAATGGATAAGGAATTTGGGTCCCATTCTCATGGATTTTAACGAATTAACCATGCAATTCGACCAGGAGGGCCAACAATATAAGTTCCAAGGAATCGTTGTCGATTCCTCAGACATAATTACTTCCCA
This sequence comes from Picea glauca, assembly GCA_000966675.3. Taxonomy (NCBI): domain Eukaryota; kingdom Viridiplantae; phylum Streptophyta; class Pinopsida; order Pinales; family Pinaceae; genus Picea; species Picea glauca. Next base: position 281,063 of record JZKD02S1659471.1, read on the forward strand.
TCACATGGAAAAGATGCTCAAAAAGGTCATTCTGGCATTATTTCCCAACCCCATAACATACAAGCAACTGATACATTCTCTATGCCCCAGGACCTCCAATCCATCCTCTCTAAACATCAAGTGGTTTTTTCCATTCCCCAGGGACTCCCTCCTTATCATGGTGTTCATGATCATTCCATTCCCCTTGTCCTAGGAATCCTTCCTCCCAATATTCGTCCCTATCATCACCCCTTTTCCCAAAAAAATGAAATTGAGAAAATGGTTCAAAAACTTCTCAACGTAGGTGTTATCCACCCTAGTATGAGCCCCTACTCTTATCATGTGGTCACGGTCCTTAAGAAAGAAGGTTCTTGGTGCATTTGTCCTGACTTTTGTGCCCTCAACAAACTCACCATTAAAGACAAATTTCCCATTCCTGTCAATGATGACCTCCTGGATGAATTGAGTGGCACCCAGTTCTTTACTAAAGTTTATCTTCATTCAGGCTACCACCAAATCTGTATGAAAGAGGAAGAAATTCCTAAGGTTGCATTTGGAACTCATGAGGGCCACTATGATTTTTTGGTCATGCCATTTGTCTTGTGTAATTCTCCCTCCACTTTCCAAAGCCTAATGAATCATGTCTTCTGTCCTTTTCTTCGTCATTTTGTGTTATTTTTCTTTGATAATATCCTCATCTACAACAACACCTAGACAAACCATCTTGCTAATGTGGATTGAGTTCTCCATATTCTCTCTCAGCACCAACTTTTCCTCAAACAATCTAAATGTGATTTTGGTGCCTCAGAAGTAGAGTACTTGGGCCATCTTGTTAGCAAGGATGACGTCAGGGTGGATCCTAAAAATATTGAAGCTATGCAAGATTGGCCTCACCCAAAGACTCTCAAAAGCTTGTGGGGATTTCTGGTTTTAACAGTTTATTATCACAAGTTTGTTAATAATTATAGAAATATTGTAGCACATCTCATTGCACTCCTTAAAAATAATTCTTTCACTTGGAATCCAGCATCTACTCAGGATTTTCAAACCTTGAAGATAGCCATGTGCACCACTCTAGTCCTGGCCCTTCCTGATTTCACAAAGACCTTTTTCCTGGAATGTGATGCTTTCAAGAAAGGAATTGGTGCTTTCCTTATGAAAGAGGTTAATCATTTGGCCTTTACCAACAAACAACTATCCGAGAGAAATTTGGGACAATCAATCTATGAAAAGAAAATGTTGGCTATTCTACATTTTATGGATCTTTGGTGACCTTATCTATTGGGGAAACACTTCCAAAATAAGACAGATCATCAAAGCCTCAAGTATTTTTTGGAATGATTCCTTTCCTCCGCTGAGAAACAAAAATGGGTGACTAATATTTTTGGATATGATTATGAGATCATTTACAAAAAAGGCAAAGACAATGTGGTTGTTGATGCACATTCCATAAAATATGAAGATGAAGGGTCTCTTTTTTCTCTCTCTTTCATTGTACTAGATTGGCTCCAAGTTGTTTGCCAGGAATGGTTATACGATCCCAAAAGTTCACATATGATACAACAATTTAAGTCCAATTCTCTAGTTTCCCCAGGGTACTCTTGGCTCAATGATGAGCTTCGATACAAAGGTCGTTTGTATTTAAGTAAACAGTCAAAACTTAAATCCACGGTACTTTCTAAGATTCATGCTACACCCACAACTAGACACTTTGGTTTTACCAAAACATACGACCCAGTCAAACGTTCTTTTTTCTTGGAGGGTATGAAATAGGACGTTCGTAATTTTGTGGCTGAATGTGATCAGTGTCAACACAACAAGGGTGAAACTGTCAAATCTCCTAGCACACTACAACCACTTCTGATTCCACCTGTTATTTGGCGGGATATATCTATGGATTTTATTGTAGGATTACATAAATCCAGTAATAAATCATTCATCGTTGTGGTAGTTGATCGTCTTTCCAAGTATGCTCATTTTTGTGCTCTTCAACACCCATTTACAACATCTATTGTGGCTCAATTTTTCATGGATCAGGTCTTCAAGCTTCATGGCATGCCCCATTCTATTGTTTATGAACGCAACCCAACTTTCACCAACAATTTTTGGCAAGAACTGTTCAATCTACAAGGCACCCAATTCCATCTCAACAGAACTTATCATCCCTAGAATGATGGTCAAATTGAAGTTGTCAACAAATGTTTGGAAACATATTTCAGGTATTTTGAATCGAAAAGGAAGAATCGGTGGGCTTAATGGTTACCACTAGCTGAATGGAGGTACAATACTTCGTACCATACAACTACGTGCATGACTCCTTTTGAAGTGGTATATGGACAAAATCCACCTTCAATCCTCTCATATTTTCCAGGTTTCTTGAAGTTCCGGGCGATTGGCCAAATGCTTACAGTTTGAGAAGATATTCTCTGTACCCTCAAAGAGAATTTGGTGATGGCCCAGAATCGCATGAAGCAACAAGAAGATCAAGGTCACTCTGAAAGTCAATTTACAGAAGGGGATCAAGTGTTTCTTTGACTACAACCTTACAAGAAAACTTCCCTTAGGGTTGACCATTGTCAGAAACTAGTGCCCAAATTTTATGGTCCTTATCCCTTTCTCAAGAATGTGGGACATGTGTCCTATCAGTTAGATTTTCCCAATCATTCTAAGCTCCATATTGTTTTTCATGTTTATTTCTTAAATAAGGTGATTGGAACTAAGTGCCAAACTCAAACCAACCTTCCTGAGTTGGACGAAGAAGGATCCATTTGGCTATAACCACAAGTAGTTTTGGAACAATGTGAGCATCGACTGCATCAACGAACCATCAAGGAAGTGTTAGTCTAGTGGAAAGATACAACTCTAGTAGATTCCACGTGGGAACCAACTACCATTATACAACAATTTCCCCATCTCAAGCCTTGAGGACAAGGTTGTTTTTAAGGGGGAGGACATGTTAGGGACCTAACCCCTCAAGTAGGTAGAATAATATATTTCCATGTAATAAAGGTCCATATTAATAAGGCCTAGAAATACAGAAGTATAAGTCCAATGTAAGAAGACCTAATAGAAGCTTCTGCTTCTAGAAGGATCTTCCTCTAGATGGTTCTTTTGATAGACATATTTATTCTAGATAGGATTCGAGAGTATGAGAACTTTTATATTGGATATTATTGTAATAGAGCTATACTCTGCTGGAGGTTTCCCCCTCGAAGAGGTAAGTGAACATTGCTCTTGGTAATCAAAGTGTTATTTCTGGTGTTATTTTGTTATCATTTTGGCATTATCGTGGCGTTTTTCTAGTTATATTGTTGTTCATCTGCAATTTCTAGTTATTTATTTTTTTTCTTCATACTTTTATATTTGGAATATTACATTCTCCCCATGTCTGCAATATTCAAATATTTATGTTGTCCTTTTTATCTTTATTGTGCTTCCGCATGTAAATCCATGACATATATGAAAAGTATTCAAAAATTCACTATGGGAAAGAAAATACTACATGTTTTTGTCAAAGATACTCAAAGGTCTCCCTTGGGAGAGGTTTGGTGAAAATATTTGCAATTTTCTCTTTTGTCCCAACATACTCGACTCCTATGTTCTTCTATGCAACCTATTCTTGTAGAATTTGAAACTTGATCAGAATGTGTTTTGTATTGGAGTGCATCACTGGATTCTTTGAGATATGGATGGCACTAGTGTTATCACAAAATATCGAAATGGGATCATGATATTCATCCTGTATATCCTTCAAAGTTTGTTTCATCCATAGAACCTAAGTACAACATGTTACTTATGCAATATACTATTCGTTTGTTGTAGACAAAGATATTGATTAATGTTTCTTTCTAAACCATGATACTAGGAACTCATCCAAGTAGAAATATTCTCCTCTTGTACTTCTTCTATCATCAATGCAACCTACCCAATTTGCATCTGTGTAGGAAAAAAGAGATAGATCATTTTCTTTTGGATACCATAATCCAAACTCTTATGTACCTTTGATATATTTGGATATATTATTCACTACCATAACATGTGATTCCTTTGGTGCCGATTGAAACCTTGCAATGTGTCCAACTGCCTTTATGCGGAGATTGTTTCGTGATTTTCCTTTCATGAACTCTTCTTGTTATAAGTGTCTATCAAGTCTTGAATACCAAGCTCTAGGGGCTTGTTTGAGACCATATAGTTCCTTCTTCAACCTGCAAACATAATTTTTATTTTCTGTCAACTGGAATACTTCTGGATGCTTGATGAATACTTCTTCTTCTAACTCTCCATTCAAAAAGGTTTTCTTTACATCCATCTAATAAACATTGATATTTTTGGAACATACAAAAGCTAGAATCAACCTAATTTCTTCCATTCTGGAAACTAGGGAAAATGTCTCTTCAAACTCTATATCTTCAACTTGAGTGTACGCTTTATATACCAATCTTGCTTTGTTCCTGGTAACCTATCCATCCTCGTTCAATTTTTTTCTAAAGACCCACTTTGTGCCAATCAAATTCTTATTATTCAGTCTTGAAACAAGTTCCCAAGTGTCATTCTTCTCTATCTGGTCGAATTCTTCATTCATATATTTGATCTAGTATTCATCATTGTTGGCTTCTTCAAAAATTCTTGGATCAATTTTGGATAACATTGTTAGATGTTGTTGTTATGGTGAATGTATTCCTCTTCGGGTTCCAACTCATGTGTATTTATTCCCAATGATTTTTTCTGGTGGATGATTTTTTCGTAATAGTCTACTAGGTGTCTTTAGCGGTTCCTGAAGATCTTTCTACTCTAGCTATGCCTCTGACTACTCTTCTTCATCATCTACTTCTTCATCTACTTGTTCTTTTTTCAAATCTTCTTTTTGATCTTGTTCCACTGAATCTTTGCTTCCATATTTTTTCTTTTGTCCATCTATTTCATCAATCGTCGCATTGATGCTTTCCACTATTTTGTTGAGTCTTAGATTGAAGAATTGTATGCTTTTCATTTTCTTGAGTACCCAACCAGTATTCATTTATCAACTCAAGAGTCAAATTTTCCAATCCTACCATCTAATCTTTTGAGATAACATTTTGTTCCGAACGAAATGCTTCACATTTGTTGGTATTTCTTTCCATAACTCATAGGGATTTTTATCACTATTATTTCTAAGCATTTGTCTATACTAAATATGAACTGTTGTATGCACTGCCTGTACCTTCTTTCATCTTGGAATCGTTTAACATGGTTCTGGCCATTTCCTGCATGGCTTTGTTCTTTTTTTTTACAACTCCATTTTGTTGAGGTATCTTGTCTACTGGGAAATATATTTTTATCCCATGTTCGCTACAGAATTCCATGAATTCCTTTGATGTAAATTATCCTCCATTGTCTAATCTCAAACACTTGGTTTTCAACTCTGTTTCAATTTCATCCATTTCCTTGTATATCTTGAAGTGCTCAAAATCTTCTGACTTCTTCCTGAGAAAGAAAACTGCAGTCATCCTTGTGTAGTCATCAACCAGTAGAATAAGTATTGTTCTCCATTTAATCCCTTTGTTCTTGTTGTTCCACATAGATTTGTATGTACAATCTCCAGAGGTTTTTTGGTGGAGTACTCCTTTGATTTGAACTTTGTCCTGGTTTTTTTTCCCTATAGACAATGACTTCATAGAGTATTTGTTGGCTTCAAGACCTCAAGAATTTCTCTGAATACTTCCTTTCTACTGATTTTGATGAGATTATCAAAGTTTACGTGGCCCATTCTTCTATTCTAGAGCCAAATTTCATCATCATTTCCTAGAAAACATATTTCCTTTCCAATTTCATTTAATACATATATGTTTATTGGCGTTCTTATAGTTGTATCCACCAACTTGGATGATCCTGCTTTTATTATCTCACATTTATTTGAGTCAAACATAAGTCTGTGTCCTTGATCACACATTTGACTTACACTTAGAATATTGTGCTTCATGTTTTCTAATAGTATAACATTTTCTACCCAGGTTTTGAGACCTAAGTCTGCACCCCTACCCCTCCTGCATATTTGTCTTATACATTCATAAAAATCACTCCTTTTTTGGTTGGTTAATTCATTTCCCATTACTAAATGACTTGGTTTTTTATCATTATCTTTCTTGATTGATTCTTTGCACAAATTGTTTATGTTTTCTTGAAGGATAATTCCATGTCATGATTTGGTTTGAAATACTTGTCATCATGTTTTCCATTCATTTAGCATGCAATAGGTCCACCAAGTCTTTTGTGTGCACATGGAATGTGTGTGAACAAAACAAAAAAATTCAGAGCAATCATTTTTAGGCTTAGTTTTCAATCCAAACAGACAGGTTAAATTTTAACAGTGGATATCCAAGAGGCCACCATATCAACGACTCTCGCACATTTGGGATTCCAGAACTTGCATGAGGTTTAATCAAAAGAGTTACATAATCCACTCTACGACTTCAGTGTCGAAACGTCAAAGTTGTCTTTGTCAAAAACTCTTGAACTCTGAATCATCGCATTTCTTCGATGATATTCCTCTGGGTATTTCTAAACACAACACTCAAAAACTCCCAAATGTTGAAATGGCAATGCCACATCAAAGACCATGACGTCATGGAGACGTCATATCCAAATCATCGAAGTGTCGATCAGCCGAAGTACCAAAGAGCCAAAGACACATGGGACTCTTCTATCAGGACACATGGCATCCATCAGTTGAGGCACGTGGCATCCATCAGTTGAGACATGTGGCACTTATTTTAATCATATTTAGGTCCGTCATATGTACTATTTCATGTGACACATGTCACCCTGATTCATGTGACACATCAACGATACAACACATCAGATTGTTACATTAGATCTGTACGATTAACCATTTGATAGGTTTTACTCCAAAATTACTGGAGCCCGAAAGTGTCAGAGCCTTGAACTACCACATCACTTCGGGAGGTTAGTTGTCTGGGAGATATCCACACTCTATATTCAGAAACTCCCGAAGAGTCGAAAATCTTGTTGAGGAAAATACATTGAATGATCTTACTCAAGCATTTTCAGATCTTTATTGGCTAAAGAACAATACACAGGAATATCACCCTATGTTTATAGCCACAAAAAATGACATCCTAACTCACAAGTATTGATTACAAGTGCTTAGGCTAGTTTTTTTAATAAATAAAATCTTTCTGAAAAATTCATTATTTATGTGATTGTCTGAACATAATAGATGTTGAAATAAATATAGAGATAGAACTAAAGACACCAAGTCAATAGTCACAACAAATGAAACATAAATAAATTGTTTATTTCATTCCAATTCATCAAAAGAATCATTCTCTTTACAAAATTTCATGAGGAATTTTTGGACTAAAGTCAAACTTAGAAGTCCCCAATGAAACATAAAAAAGGACTTCTGAAAGAAAGTTAAAAACTGAACTTTAAAATATGGATCAACTTGCCACATATTTCTTCCCACTAGACTCTGCACAATAGCCTTTGTTAGTCATGAAATCTAATTCACAAATAGACAAGTCTACACATAATATCAAAGATGGATCTACACCTCTAAAAAAAAAGTGTCTGAATGATGTAATTCAACCCTGAATCTTATTGTCTACAAGAGGACCCTGCTATCATAAAAAATAATTACGATTCTAATGAATTAAGGAATGAATGAAAACTAAATTACCTCAACAAAACTCAAAGAGAAAACCTTAGTATGATTCTCCTTCTATTCTCCCCTTCTTCCTCCTTTTCCTTTTGACTTTAAGAAAATTAGAATTGGTTGAAGTAGTTGAAATACTTCTTTAATTAAGTTAACTAAAACTCAACCATCTTTTTAGTTAAGAGGGGGGGGAGTAATAAAATCATAATAAGGGTTTTAAATAAATAATAACTAGTAGGTGGGACCCCTTGAGACTCCCTTTAATTTCTTAACAATCATAACACAATGAGATAATCAAACAAAACATCCCTCCTTGTGACTCCAATCATCACTTTCATATTTGACAATTTATATCAACGATAATTGTGTTATAACCCTAAATTGCACTTGACATGCATACCTAGCATCAGGCCATCTAACTTGCTATCTTTACCAAGTGATTATTGAAAAAATCTTCTAAAAACCATAATTTTGAAGGTGTACGTGCCCTCCACCATTACTTTCCATGTACACATGCTTGCTGAGCCACTACAGCCCACGTACACTCACAGAATATTGCGAAATGTGGAAATTTGTATAGCATACTCATTTCCAGGCCGTTACTTAACCGTTTGAATTCCCATAGCCAGTCACCCCAATCATTACTCTCCCTTTTTGCCTATAAATGAAAGGGTTGGGGTCCCATTGCAAAGGGAAGTACAAGAGCAAAGAAACTCCGCCCATTTTATCAATCGCCTTTTGCCTCAATTGTAAATCCCTTACCATTTCCCTAAGAGAGAACTGAAGAGGAGTAGAACACGTGGAAGAAGTTGGTGCATGGTGAAGAGGAGCCCAGTACCAAGTCCAAGGATCAGTGTTGGTCTCATGTTGTAAACGAATTTTGTGAGATTAATATAAAGAAGTACCTTTTCTGTCCCACCAAATGACGTCTTGAACTTATATGAGTTGTTTACATTTCTTGTTTATGATGTCTAACCCACTAATCCATATGAAGAATGCATGCTTTTAGTTTCTTGTTTGTCTTTTGATGAATGCAGGTCGGCCTTGGGAGGATATTTGCAGTCAGGAAACAACCAAGCGCAAAGGGATCAACACCGGATGCGGAGTTTAAGGTAGGCTTACCGGATCCCTCTCTCTTGTATTTTATGTATGATTGTGGGGTAATGTTGGGATAGTGATAAAAAGTAGGAGACTTTATATGGTTATCTCTGCCTACACTTTAGGACATTTGTGTAGTCCATACAGGGGTTTTCTCGCTATAGCAGAATTTGCGACGGTACTGGGGAAGCCCTAGGGTCTTTGGGGATATTTCTTTGGCTATTTTTGAATCAGTTTAGCCACTTGTTTTTGAGTTTCTATAAGCCTATGTGTATTTAAGTTATTCTAGTCTTCCATACCAATACTCCCTACCTTTTTCTTGACTGTTGGTTTTCATCTTTTTGAGAAGTTATAGAGGTGTGCGTGGCCTGTAGTGGGCCTGCACGCATGCATACGCACCCTACCTTTGGACAACCTGCACACATACGTTGGTTGTTGAAGTGACAGTAGTGTGCCTGGGTTGAGAAGATATTTTGCAAAGAAGAGGTAGTTATCCTCTTCCTTTTCAGAAGTCACACTCCTTAGGGGTCTTCTTGATCTAGCCCCGGTCTCTGTTTTAGTAGTCTATAGCCTAGGTCTGACCTTAGCTTAGATTTATTTTTATCAAAATATTTCTTGTGTTTTCTTTAATAGGGTTTTTAGACAAGTCAATCAGTCTTCTTGAATCTTCCTATTTGGTATTGTCAGTGACTCCCTGTGATCTGTGATTGGGCTAGAAGTTATTTCTTGGCCCTGCCTTGTCATCATTTTTCACTTTTTTGCATTAAAAGAAAAGAAAAGAATTCATTTTCAAATTTCTTATTTTGAAGAACGTAACAATAAAAAAAAATCTTTCATTACTTTGTTTGGTAAAGTAGTTTAGGTTAGTTGCTTTGTTTACTAAGGAAAAATAATTTTTTCTTAAGTTCTTTACTTGAATTCTTAGGACATTAAGTAGCTCGTAGTCAAGTGAAATCTTGTTTTGATTTTTTCTTTTCAAATATATGAGAAAAGTAGTTACGAAAATTTTGGTGAACGAGTTTCAATTGGAAAATCTTTATTTGTGAAGAAAGAAGTACTTTGTTTTCCAGTATCATCTTATGCTCTTCTCTTTCATCTCTTAAAGAAAATCATTGGTTTCACGTTCGTTCCTTTTGACTTAAGACAACCACTAAAATTAACGCCTAATTAAAATTTATTAGACTTTGTGTTTGAAGGGTTCATTAATTTAGTCTAAGCTAGAGACTTGATTTAGGATTGGAGAGGAAACTCTTCAAGGCTACAAAAACAAACATAAGAGTCTAAGCTAGGGAGTTCTTGAAATTCTAGTAACCTTGAAAGTTATCCGGGACCCCCCTCTAACAGAGGGGCTAAACATGAGGTCGTGTGTGGAAAGGTAGCAAAGATAGCTCCTCCAAAGACAGACCAAGCATAGTGGGGAACGCATGTAGAGGGATTATCTTGGGATTTCGTTGATCGCATTTTCCATGGAGCTTTGTGGGTATCGAATCCGTTCAAGTTCCTCAGTCATCTTCCATAACACATTCTTTCAATACCCTTGATAGGTTTCGGTCTTGATACCCTTCTCATTGCAGTCCACCCGGCTATTGACTGTACCCACCAAGTGATTGTTCGTGTGCTGGCAACCTAGTTGCCTTTATCTTAGTGACTTACACATGTGACTGTGGGGGTATACTATGGCACATAGGGAAAAAATCGGGCCACTCTTTGTAGAGTATACCCAAAGGGTGCTTCCGTATTCGAGTTTCACTTGCACCGGTAATTTTCTCTAGTGTTTGCTATTGTAACTATTCTTCCAACTAGCTAGTGATCTGCTTGTCTTACCTCATAGGAACATTTTCTAGTGTGTGCTGGTTTTTAAAAAAATGATTATAGAAAGTTCTAGTGTGTCATTGATCTCCTCTCACAGTGGAGGATCAGGAGCTTTGCCGGTCGTGAAGGATTTTAGGCCTACCGCCAGTTGATCTCAAGCCACCCCCGCCACTGCTAAGGTGAAAAGAGAGTGATAAATAAAGTGGAAGAGGGTGAGAAGGAGAGAGACAGGGGAAGACGGTGAGAAGGAGAGAGGGGAAGATGAGTCATAAAGAGAGGGAGAGTGAGGGAGAGAGAGGT
>JZKD02S1659471.1:319092-344666 GCA_000966675.3 Picea glauca
TAAAATACACACAGAGACATATTTTCACGAGGAAACCCATAAAGGGAGAAAACCTCTTCTTCTTCGAAATGATAGGCAGTCTTTTTCAGTTCTGTACATCATCTACAATTGAGCATCAACTCAATGTGAGGATGCTACCTTTGTTTTACAAGCTGCAACTTGTTTGAGAGCTCCAACTCTCTGGTTTCTCTAGCACCCACTAGAAGGAAGCACCAACTCCCTGAGTATTCCAGCACCAATTGGATGGAAGCACCAACTTCCTGAATGTTCCATCACCAACTGGATGGAAGCACCAACTTCCAGTTACGCAGGCTCCAACCTACATAACAGAGAACACCTGTTCTCCATAGAACCACCCTGCCACCCTGGTTTCTCTGGCCACTACCAGATGGAAGCTACAACTTCCTATGTTCAAGCTCCCACTTGAACCTATGAGGACAACAGTCCTCCCAAGCACCTCCCAACCTCCCTTAAATATTAATGGTTAAATACACATTCAACTTTACAGATAAATCAGTTCTTACCAGTCATTCTTTGTTCTTTAATTATGGTCTTCTGTTCACTGTTCTGCTACTCTTCTCTTATTCAACAGGTCTGCTCTGTATCATATCTTCTGTCATTCTACTCTTCTTCTGTTCTATCCATCATGTTGCTCTTCTTCTGTTCTCACTCTGCACAGTTCCTTCACTTCTTTCTATACATCTTCTCATCTTCTTTTTCTTACTGTTTATACATTTTTCATTCAGAACGATCAACCCATACAATGTCACTCATTTTCTTTTATACATTCTATTATGATGGTTCCACTTCCCATCTCCTTCAGCAATAGCAACAACAACTGTCTCAGTAACTGAATCGTCATTTGAAATGTTAACTAATTCTTCATGATGAGTCTGTTTCACTAAGCGAAATCATATTCAGTCGTTTACTGTGAGAGTGAACAGTGACCCTCCGATCAATATTTGATCCAACGGTTCAGATCAAATCAGGATTTCACCCATCACGATTTCGGCATTTGCGATGTCAAAAATCACAACTCCTTTGGACTCACAATTCTCCGATTCCCGATGGCTCCTTTACACTCGCTAGCCCTGCTGGCTATAGGCCCATATGACCATCAGCACATGACCTCGGTCAAACCTCGCATCGGGGTTTCGGCATTTAACATGTCATCATACACATGCCTGTAGAATCCTCGATCCCTAATTCTCCGATGACGGAGATCAACGATCCACATCACTTCTAGCTCGACGGCTCAGATTAGATTTCGCGATTTGCACATCGCGATTACTCCCACTTCTCTTTTTATTTTAAAGGTTGTGCAACTTATCTTTGATCCGACGATGATCGGGTCTAGCGCTTGAATCCAACGGTCATTGAGTCATCTCCTCAACCATAAGTGTACTCGCACTCCATGCAGAGATTCAATGGTCCATATCATTCTTATCCAATGGCTGTGATTACTTCGCGAAATCGCATTTCACGATTTCAGAGTTCTTGATGCATTGTGTTCTTGACATATCAAAGTCCCGATTGCCGATGCCTCTGCTGACGTCACACGTGATTTGGCACGTGTTAGATTCTGCCACGTGTCACTCTGATTCATGAATTGTATGTGCCTGAAGTGTTAGATCTGCCTGACACCTATCATTACCTGGTTGTGCCACGTGTCCCTAGATGACGTGGACTACTGACGTGAATTAGATCGATAGTCTAGATCGCATGTTGATCTGACGGTTCAAATTCTGTCGGGATTTCGCATATCACGAAATCGGGGTTTTCGTTGCATTGTGTTCTTTGCATTATGAAATCTTGATCCATGAATCTCCGATGCCACCTGTCCTCTGCATTGTCACTTGGACCCCACTAGGTGCTTACCTCCGTTGGGAAATCGCGTATCGGGATATCACGATTCCTGCGGTTGTGAGTCTCTCGTCACCGAGAACTCCAAAATGCCGAATACCGACTCGTCCGGATATCCTGCCACGTGTTCTCACAAATGGATGGTTCAAACCTCCTATCGGGAAATCGCAGATCGCGAGTCCAATATACAAGAGTTCCATGTCCATGGAAACTCTGATTTTCCGATGAGCTGACCTCCGACTCTCCTCCAGATGTCTGACGCGTGTCCCTACGGAGATCACCGCACAGTAGGACTTAACCCCTGCACGACTCTTACAGATCCTATGGCTGTCGGGTTTTCTTCTCAGATCCTACGGATCGGATTCTCTCTCCAATATCCCAATGACATGTCCGAGATTTATCCTCTGCATAGTAGAACTTATCCCCTGTGCTTAACCTCTGCGCAGTTTCTGCAGATCTGACGGCTGTCGACCTTTCTAGAAATTTGAATGGGATCCAACAGGTCTTTTGCTCGATTGACCTCAACCTTGAACTCTATTTTGACTAGATCTTCCCTTTGTCATTCTTCGTCGATTGACCTCCTTAGACTGTGACTTATTTCTTATTCTGCCATCCTCTTCACTGTTTTCATCAATGACAAGCATTCACTGCATTCTGTTCACTAAATTTGCCAACAATATTCCTGCACAGGGGGTAAACTTAGGAATTCCTTGCTCACAAGGAATTTGGAATATGTGGCAGGGATTAGTTCCCTTGTTTGGGATTCCAACTGGGGGCAACCCCTTCCATAGCCAATGGAACCCTAGGAAAGGCTTAACACCTATGCCCATCAGATCGACAGGGGGTAACCCTTCCCAAAATCCTTGCAATGTGACACAATCGTAGCCCTTTATGTCCTATTATGGGAGTCAGACGATGATGTCTCAACAAGAGAAAAATCTATACGCTGGTCATGGCCATGGTTATTACTAGAACCTTGGCCAACAACCTAACTTTTCCTAGAAGCCTGGTGCCAACCAAACTCCAGGCTCCTTTTTCCCTAGTTACAATCAACAACACAAATTAGCATTTCTGGCAATTCTGCACTTGCCAAACTTGACAAGGTTATTAAACAACCCCATCTGTCATGATCCGCGTTGGCCCCCTATGCCTACCAAGTTTCCTTTGGACATCCCAAAGTTCGAGGCTAAGCCTAACCAATATCCAGGTGATCATGTGACTACCTTCCATTTATGGTACTCATCCAATTCCTTGAGAGATGACTCCATCCATTTGTGTTTGTTTCAATGCACTCTCATCGGGAATGCGGAAAAATGGTACATCGAGCTAGACCTCTCAAGATACTCTTCCTTCGATGAATTGGAAATGGTGTTCTTAAACCATTTCCAATTACCTATGAGATATGATGTCGACACCTAATTGTTGGCCAATTTTGAGCAGACAAATCCGAACCATATCTCAGATCACATCTGAGAATGGAGACATTGAAAGAGTTTGATAAAAGTGTTAGTCCCACTAGCATTCCTGTTAGAGTGGTTCCTTAATTCATTGGTACCTCAGTTATCTAAATATGTCGCAAACTAAGGGGTATTTTCAAAGGAAGAAGCGATAATGAGAGCCCAATAGCTAGAACTGATTTACTCTCGTTATGGTTTACTTTACGAAGTTTTACCAAATGCACCATGATCGATACTTGACAATACTAGACAAAGATCTAGACCACATGCCGATGGTATTGTAGGTTCAGTGCAAATGAAGCTCGCTGATCAACTGTCAAATCAATTGCAACAATTGGCAATACATCAAACAATGGCCAGCCACACCACTGGTTCGACTGCTCCCCCTAATCAAACGTCGGATGTACACAGTGTGCAATCGACAAACCCAAAGGCCACCCAATAGCCTAATGGAAAGAAGAAACAATGAAAGAAGGGTAAGGGGGATAAGAAACCTACCAATAATGCTGGCTAGGGAAACACTTGAATAAAAATTCAAATTATCCTTGTAATATTTGCAAGGACGACCATCCAACTCACCAATGCCCTTGGCTTGCAGAGGCCTAGAAGTTATTGGCACAACAGTCGCCTGCCATGTTAACGAATCCATTTCTGCATGGGAAACATTTAGCTCAATCCTCTTCAGGCACGGAAGGGGCCGATTAGGGACCCCCTATGTCTTCGAGTAATCCTTCATCCACAAATTTGTACATGATGAAAGGTAACATTGACATAACGACTAGGACACACAACTATGGAATGCCAAACACCCCTGAGAATGGTAAAGAAGTCTAAAACCCATCTTTTCCTCTCCATATTGAGAAGACATTGGGTGAAACAATGACACGCATCCCCAAAGGTGCGTTCAAGAAATATTCTCACAACCCAAAAACCAAAACTACTATGTGGTGGAGGATTTGTCACAAACCCCTTGTGTGATGTCAGCTTTGGAAGTCCTCCAAAGCTGCCCTTCCCAGAGAAAGGCTCTGTTAGCTTCCCTAGGATCTATTGAGACTTGTAGTCCAGGAACGATCATGCTTGATATGAGCGACTTAAAACCTCGTGTACCTTACCACGTATCGTTTCAGATAGTAGTGGCTTACACCACAAAAATGTTTACTTGGAACATTTTCCACACGATGGTTGATGAGGGTGCATCGACATGTGTGATGTCTTTGGCATGTTGGAAGGCCATTGGCCAACCTGTTTTGTCTCCATTACCTACCCTTCTTACCTTCTTTGATGGTCATTTGTTCCGACCACATGGAATCATCCCCTCTTTTCTCTTGTAGTTAGGAGGGAAGATCGTGTGCATATAAGTTGAATTGGTCGATGCGTTTCTCGACTACAATCTCTTGTTAAGAAGGAGTTGGACCTATGCTATGCAAGCAGTGGTCGCGAAAGTTTTCCAGGTCTTTTTTCTTCCACATGAGGGCCAGATCGTGACCATTTATCAATTATCCTTCTCGTGTCCTGACCCTTCATCGGGGGTATCCCCATTCTCGATGATTGATAAAACTAAACTTGACATCATCAACATAGGCGTTGGTTTGTGCCCACCTTTTATGGGTACTTTTGGTTACTCGCCTTTGACCAGTAATGGCCATTACATGTCAACTATCCTCGACTAGTCTATGGCCAAAATCTTTCAAATATCATTGTTTTGAATGGCTTATTTTAATGATCAATGGAATCTTCCTTCCCCATTAGCCATGATGGAAGGGACAAGGCACCATGGCATGGCCATGCCTTTGTCCATGACAAAAGTTGTGTACTCTATAGGTCGGCAAGTTTCTGCTGACCCTGATCTAACTCCCACACAGAAGTCGGATCTGGTTCTCGAGCCTACATGGGCTCAAGTTTCCCTCTCTGATACTGATTCTTTGGACTTAGTCTTTCCCTCAAACGAGCTAATTATTGAGGCAATGACTAGTCTGGACAAACCCTGGGATGATCTTCATCACCAATCTTACTTCCTCCCAGGGTTAAGAAGAATTGAAGCAGGTGAATTCACTCTGACTATGACTGGAGATAAGGCTTGTCCTGTCAATCCTTTGGCTATGCACATTGTTTATGCTGAAGGAAATATGGAAAACATTTCTCAAACGATACCTATCGATATCTCCAGAATCCCTGACGTTGTGGAGAATATCTTCATTAGAGTGGACTTCTCCCTCGAAGAGATTCAAATCTACACAGATTTATTTAAGGTTTTTTTCGACATGTTTGTCGGGTCTTATGAGGAAATGACAGACATAGATCCAAGAATTGTTGAACATGAAATCATGACATAGCCTGATGCTAAGCTGGTCTAGTAGAAGCTTCATCCAGTCAATCCTAGGAAAGAAATAGCTATTAAGGATGAAGTAGAGAAACTACTCCAAGCTGGTTTCAACTACCCCATCCAATTGAATCAATGGGTGTCAAACCCCATTCCAGTCAATAAAAAATAGGGTACGATTCGCGTATGTATGGAATTTCTTGATTTGAACAAAGACTGTAAAAAATACAATTTCCCCATGCCATTTATTGACCAGATAGTTGATGAATGTGTAGGTTGTGAATCCTTTTATTTCATGGATGGTTTTTCGGGATACAATCAAATATAGATCAAGCCCAAAGACTAACACAAAACAACTTTCATCTATCCGTGGGGTACATTCACTTGTCGGAATATGCCTTTTGGTTTGAAAAATGTTGGAGCTATGTTTCAGCGATCCATGTATTTTTATTTCCATGACCTTAAAAACATAGTCGAGTCTTATCTTGATGATTTAGCGTCATGATATTGCAATAGATTTGATCATCCTACACACCTCTGAATTATCTTTGAGCGATGTCACTACTACCGGATCCACTTGAATCCAAACAAATTCATTTTTTGCGTCACATCGGGTCATTTTCTTGGTTTCATTGTTTTGACAACAAGGATCATGGTTGATCCTCTAAAGGTTGAGGTAATATTTCAGTTTCCTCTCCCGTGCATAATACCACAACTTTAGAGTCTACAGGGAAAAGAGAACCTTTTACGGTGTTTCATTGCGAACTATGCCAAGATCACAAAGGGTTTCATGTGTTTATTAAAGAAGGATGTTCATTTCCATTAGGACAAAGCTTCTCAGTGCTCTTTTGAAGCATTGAAATGCACCCTCATGTCTACCCCTCTACTTCGGCCACCCAATTATAATAAATATTTCTTATTGTAATTGGCTGCTATGGAGTCGACCATCGGTATGGTCTTGGTTCAGGAAGATGATTTTCTCTCAGAATATGTGATTTATTACTTGATTCGAGGTTTGGTTGGACCGAAACTCAATTATTCCCACATTGAAAAACTTGCATTGGCAGCAGTTCATGCTATCCAACAGTTCTGTCATTATATCTTGTTTCGCAAGACCACCTTCATTGTTGTTGTGTATCTGTTTCAATACGTGTTGACACGATGTGTAATTAATAGAAATATAAATATATGTATAGTTATCCTCTAGGAATTTGACTTGGATTATGTTTTGGCGAAATCCGAAACGTCGTTGGTCTTTGTGGAACTCATTTCGGAATTTATGATCGAATCAGGTGATGTTATACTCGAAGATTCACCTATCAAAGGATACATGTTTTTGATCATGTCTTTGGACCCCTGGTATGGAGATATACTAGTCTATCACTAGAATTTGAAGTTCCCTACCTCTTCTTCTCATGATGAGTGTCTCTATATACGCCATCAGGCCAAAACCTATCTCATACTTGAGGACACTCTGTATCATCGAGGTGTATATTTCATCCTTCATCGGTGTCTCACCCATGAAGAAGAAAAAATCATGCTTAACAATTGCCACACTGGAGCATGTGGCGGTCATTTGTCTAGGTTGGCAACAACCCAAAAGATTCTATGAACCGATTACTTTTGGACGACATTAATCAATATTGTGTTGCATCGGTCAAGAAGTGAAACCCATGTCATATCGTCTCTCGAAAGATGAAGGCACACCCCGCTCCCATGTTTCTCATCATCACAGTCGGTCCCTTCACCAAGTTGGAGATTGATTACACTACATGCAACCCTCCTTCTGCAAGGGGGCATCATTATATCATCGTAGCAGTAGACTACTTCATGAAGTGGGTCGAAACTATGCCAATGTTTAAAGATGATGGCAAGACTGCAACTCTCTTTTTGTTTAACCATATAATAGCAAGGTTTGGCATCCCAAGAGAGATTGTCACTGACCATGGCAGTCACTTTCAGAAAAAAATGATGTCCAAGTTCACATCAAATCTTGGGTTTAGGAAACAAAATTCATCACCCTACTACCCATAAGAGAATGGTTAGGTGGAAGATGTGAATAAATACCTAAAGACTATTTTATAGTGAACGATCAATTCGGCCAGGTCAAATTGGCATTTGATGTTGTACTCGATATTATGGGCATACCGAACATCTATTAATACTACAACCAGTTTCTCACCTTTTCAACTCGTTTACGAGATGGAAGAAGTCTTGCCTATAGAGTGCTAGATCCTGTCTCTAAAGTTGGAAGTATAGTTACTTCCAGACACTTCACTGCTTGAAGAGAATTTATTATATCTTAAGTAGCGTCAGGATGCAACCTTGGCTAACGGGGATCACAAACATAAATTCAAGTGTCTGTATAATCGGTCCATTTGTCCTTGTATTTTCTCTAAAGGCGACCTTGTCCTAGTCTATGACCAAGTGTTTTGGGTGGGAAATCCCTCCTACGAACTAGAATTAAGGGTTTTATAATGCATGCAGAAATGATCTAAAGTCTCCTACTTTCTACCAACATCCCAATCACAAACCCCATTATTCATATGAAAATTCAAGGTTAAAGAGATCCAGTTATTGTACCTCAGTTTTCGTGTTTTATGTCGATCCCTTTAACGCTTGGTTTCTCCTTGACTACAACTCTCCTCCCAACTCTGACCTGCATTCACAAAAGAAAAACAAATAACTCCACATACATATAACCTATAAACTAATGGGTTATAGATTCTATCAAAATATAATAAAATTTAAATATTGACAATCTCATATGTCGGGATAGGAAAAGTACTTCTTTTATTAATCTCACAAAATGTAACCTTACAATGGTGAGATCAGCCACTGCTCCTCGAATCTGATCCTGGGATCCTCTTCAAATGTGCTCCAAATGCTTATGTATATGCCTCTCTTCACTCAATAGTTGCAAAAGGTTTGGGCAAGGGGAATACTAAATTGGGTATAGTTTCTATGCTATCATTTTCCTCCTTCCAAATGGGACCCCTACCCCTTCTTTTATAGGTTAGAAAGGGCTAGGTATTTGGTCGAGTGACCGACTATGGATGGTCAGTCAATTTAGTTAACTTACCCAAAACTGTGTGTTTCATCTACAACTTTCC
The DNA here is from genome assembly GCA_000966675.3 of Picea glauca. Classification (NCBI taxonomy): domain Eukaryota; kingdom Viridiplantae; phylum Streptophyta; class Pinopsida; order Pinales; family Pinaceae; genus Picea; species Picea glauca. Next base: position 327,846 of record JZKD02S1659471.1, read on the forward strand.
ATTTTTGTCTTTTTTTAAGTATAGGTGGGTTGTAGTGGGTCATCCAGTGTACACACGCATGCAGTAGTGGAGCAGGGTGCATATGCCTTCAAAAAGAGTGTTTTCTAAGAAGTTGTTCAATAGTGGCTTGGGAAAGAAGTCAAATGAGATGGCCTGATTCCAGGTAATAATGTCTGGTACAATTTAGGGTTATAAAAGATGCCCCCTAATGTGTGAGGTGAAAAGAGCATTTGATGGCCAAAATACATTATCAATCTTCACCAACATACCAAACAAGTGAGCCTAGGGACCAGAATTCGGGAGGTGCCATCTGCAAAATAACAATTGTCTCATCAAGGTGGGCATACCCATGCTTGAAATGAAATAAAATCATGGCTACCAATCAAATACACTATAGATCCATGTCATATAACTATATAAAGTGTAGCCGCGAGCAATACACATCAGATCTACATCCCAAAATCAAAAAGATATACATGCATAGTATCCATCTTCAAGAAGCGGATAAGGCCTGATGGCTAGATATGAGGCCTTCAGAGCTCAATAAACAGCTTCAAAATCTTCACAAATTGGGTAGGAGTGTAATATGAGTGTATGACTTCACTACCCAGAGGTCTTCGACGGCTTGTCAGGAATGGACTAGAGGATTTTGATGATCAGTTTGAGGGCTTCATGGATTTTGAACAAAGACTTGATTGGGATTTTGGGATGACCAGGCATGAGAGTAAGAGACAATCTTCAGAGGGGGGCTACTCAATATTGGTAATAACTTCCCTTGGACAATAGCACGACAAAATATGAGACTTAGGCAACATGATATTTTGACATCAGTTCACGATGATGGAGGCACCACAAACTCTCCATATGTTTGGAAGAATAACCAAACGAAGGAGGACACAACTCTATGTAGCAAGAACATATTCCTAAGGTAATATTAAATCCCAGGGCTTGACAAACAAATGAAAAGAATGTTCTTTGTTGAAGGGTGACTCATTGTGCTGCCAATAAAAATAAAATACTTTTCCCTTCCTCTTTTTGGGGTATATTGTTTTTTTTGTTTGTATTTTTCAATAATTTTGGAAATATTGAAAAAGAATAAAAGAATGCTACATTACAAAGGAGGATTGAATGTCTCAGACATACTAGTTCCAAGCGCATGGAACACATGGATGCTCAAGGCAAAGGGACATATGCAGGAAAAGGACACTCGGAAAAAATCCTCCAGGGGCCAAAGGTGTTAAGACACAGAGGCAAAGTGCTACATGGATTGCGTATAAGGCATGCTTCAGATGGTTTAGTTGAGATCAACGTGGAGCCAACATTACACCAAAGATGCAAGGATGCAAATGCGATTAATAATACACACAATGGTAATGTCCTTCGATGTAATTTTAACGAGATCAGAGAAGGTAAGCTTGATGGTTTTTCATATTTAGAGAGTCTAAAAAAATGTAAAAGGAGACTCCACTAGGGTGCCTTTTTCAAAGATAGTCTAGTCAGCTCAAAAAAGAGGTAAACTAGCACCGATCAGATGTCTATTCAAAACCATTTTAATGAGTGTGATAAAGACAAGGTCACTCGACAATTTTTTCATTTTTAAGCAGTCTGAAAAAAGATTAACTATGGACTCCATCAGGAATGTCCTTCTGGACCAATTTAACGAGTGTGAAAGAATAAGGTCACTCAATGATATTTTCAATTTTACGGAGTCCGAAAAGAGCTTAACTATGGACTCCGTGGGGGTTCCTTTTTCGTAAATTTAGTCCCTCAGGCCCGAAAAAAGGGTTAAAATCATACCTGAGAATACTCTTCTAGGGAACTGAGGCTCCTAGAGTATACCTTTGTTTGTACAGTTGAACATTCAGACTGAAAAAAGGGTAAACTACCGCTGAATAGACATGACTTCAAATTTCAGTTTAGTGAGCGTGAAGCTCAACAAGATCACTCGACAATCTTTTCATTTTTAGAGGGTCTGAAAAGGCCATAAAATAAGACCCGTTATGTTCTAGGAGTCCTGAGGGTGATGTCAAAAGTGATAATGCATCATGCAAAATGAGGCTCAAACTCGTAATCAGGATAAACTAATAAGGAATCCTGAGCCTATGGTCATTAGTAACGGCATGGACACCAAAATGCAACCAGGATCTACCTAGGGAATCCTTGTTAAGGTAGGCTCTACAACTAAAATATGACACTTCTAAAGAAACAATGATGGTTTCGTGTCACAAATAGATGGGATCAATTCTATGGCATAGTGATAAAGACAATGAGACGCAGAAAGTAGAGGTGGAATCCTAACTTAAATGAAACAAGTTGGAAAAAAATGACTTTTTACCAAAGGACCTTTTAAAAAGACCCAAATCTCTAAAACGTTTCCCAAAACCTAGAGTAAAAATTATCGTAACAATCCATAGAAAACTCTTGAACCATACTAAATGATTTTTAATTTATAAAAGATGACAAAAAGGTCCAAAAATTGACAAAAAGTGGCTAAAAAGTCTATAAATAGAAGCTGGCAGCTCATTATCACTATTGCAAATTGAGAAATTGACTAAAAGACAAAAATACCCCTTTGTGAAAAGAATTGATTATGTGAGCTTCAGTGGATGAAATGAACTTATGCTTGGACCAAGTAAGTATATACTAAATCCCCTTGCATTTCAATATGTCTTTTAAGAATTTTTTATTTTTTTTCTGAGGGAGTGTCGACCTTTAAAATGGTCAGCGCTATGCATACATGGGTTGTCTTAGGACAGCCAGTGTATGCAAGCGTGCAGAGAAAATAATGCACGTGGGCATACGTGACTGTCCATATTACAACCCGCGTATACCCTCCCTCATAGGAAAACATTTTAAAAATACAAGGGCTAATCCCTCCTGAATTTGTCAATTGTAGGATGTATGTTCATTGGAGGGAGAGAGAGCATGAGGACTTTGATGCTGAGGTATCAGATAACCATGATGTGGTAGCTTCTCTAGCTCAATGCGATTTGTTTAAGTTCTTCCAGAGTGAATTTATGTAGGCACAACCTAGGTTGTTGAATGCCTTGATTGATTACTAACACCCAGATGCAGAGGTGTTCATGCTTGAGGGATAACCGTTGACTCCAATGACTGAAGATATCTACTTTTTGACTGGCCTCTCAAGGAGAGGGGAACCTGGCAACCTTCACATGTTTCCCTCTAGGCCTCACAACATAGTAGATTTGATTAACCTCCATTGCGATGAAGGTACTGACATGGTGGGTACTTAGGTGCCAGTTCATAAGATCAGCAACCTATCACTGAAAGAAATAGTTCTACTCATTAGGCAGATTACCGGATCCGCAGCTTTACACTAGGCTTCCTGGGTGCACATGAACTATGAATTTTAGTGCTTAAATGCACAAATATTTGATTGGAGTAATACATTACTTGACTGCATGAAAAGGTAGTTGACAGAGTGTCATATGTGGAGGCACATAAACTTTGGATTTGGTACTATCCTTTGTGCTTTTTTCTTTGAGAGGGTACCTAGTCTGAGTCCGAGGGATATTGTTTGACGGAATGTAGCCTCCTCTCCAGCATTGAACAGATGGGTGGCGTTGTTGTCGCGACAAGGGGGGGGGGGNGGAATATTGAGGCTTTCGACGACAATTTTTTCGATTGGTGGTCTCAATAGATTTCGTCAATAGAGGACTATACCTATGCTGGAATTGACTTTTCCAGGGACCCAGACATGGGCATACCTCCTAGAGTGGTATGAGGAGATCTAGGTAAGTTTTATTTTCAATTTATTTATTTATTTATGTTGTTTTTATGTATATCATTTTTTTTTATACCAGATTTATTGACAGATATATGTTTGTTGTGTGCATATGTGGGACCGGTGTGTCAAGAATATTTTGCGAGGACTAGGCGATGTCCTCAACCAGAGGCCACACCATCTGCAGTCAGAAAATCAACAACAACAGGGGACCTCCAGTCAGTGAGGATGAGATAATTTTGAGATAGGTAGAGTGGAACTTTACCTCGCTTACTCGCATAGTCCTGATGGCAGAGATCGAGGATCTGCTACCATCTATGCAACCTCATGTAGTGGGGGCACCACAGACATGGGTCCGGATTTTTTGGCGTTTGGAAAATGCCATTGATTATTATAATAGGTCCAACATGCCCCATCCTTAGTTAGGATGGACAACTTACATGCCGAGGGAACTACTTGTATATTTTCGAGGGCATAAGCCCCGTGACTTTCTACTAGACGTATTTTTGAGGCGCTTGTGCCCACCCATGTACTCTGATATTTTTTATATTCTATATGGATTTTTATGTATTTTTATGTCTTATGGATTACATCTACTTTACAAATGTATTTACATGTGCATGTGTGTGTCTTTCTTACATGTGTGCAAGATGCCAATCTAATATTTGATTAGCTAGAGTATCTGTAACTTGATTTAATGTCCTAGGAACATGAAAATATGTAATATAATCAAAGCTTCATTCTAAGAGATGTACCCTAAGGAATCATTAGTGTAGAGTAGGATCATGAACACGGTATACTCCATTTATCTGAGACACAACTAGCTGAGTGTCTAAATAGACCCGGAGATGAGAGCTACAAAGTGACAAAGCGTCACGAAGTAACTCAATAACTGAGCTGTATTCGACGACATTGTTTGTGGTGTTGCCTAAAAATATACCTCCTGAAGATAGGAACTGGCCCTAAGGTGTGAAAATCACCCAAGCTATGATGGAAATCCTTCGAGTGTGCCAGCAAGCGTCGTCCATGAATCCAATGAACACCTCTGATTCACTTGACATCTGCCACAGTGAAGAAGATGACATGAAAAATGACATGTCCATAAAATCAAAAACCCAAAAAGTAATAGTACGTAGACTATACATATATTACAAAAAGTCACCCAAGGTGACCCACCTATGAGTAATACTTCTTGAGGCAGAGCCCATTTTTAGGCTCTGTCAAAACATTTCCCTCAAAGTCCACCAGACAATAAGTGCCCTTTTGTAGTACTTCTTTCACGATGAAAGGTCCAAACCACATGGGTTTGAATTTGCCTGCCCCCAGGGGGTCCTTATCTTGGTCATAGACCAGGACAAGGTCGCCTTCAGAGAAAATCCTAGGACAAATGGAACAATCATAGTGAAACTTAAATTTTTGTTTGTGAGCCTCGTTAGACAAGGCTATGTTGCGACATTGTTCATTGAGTTGTTCAAGATATAGTAACCATTATTCAAGTGGTGAAGTATCTGGAAATAATTGTACTACCAACTTTAATGATGGGATTTGGCATTCTATAGGCAAGATTGATTCCAGCCTGTAAACGAGTTGAAAAGGTGAGAACTTGGTTTAAGTCTTAACAAACGTTCGATAAGCCCATAATGTCAAATATAACATCAAATGCCAATTTGATTTGGCCAAATTGACCGTTCGTTGTAGAATGGTTTTAAGAGATTTATTTACAACTTCCACCTAACCATTCGCTTGGGGGTAATAAGGTGATGAATGTTCCTGCCACAACCCAATACTTGATGTTAACTCAGTCATCATTTTGTTATAAAAGTGATTGCCATGGTTAGTGACAATCTCTCTCGGGGCACCGAACCTTGCTATTATCTAGTTGAACAAAAAGAGAGTTGTTGTCTCCCCATCATCCTTGAATGTTGGCATAGTTTTGACCCACTTGGTGAAGTATTATACTACTACGATGATATAGCGGTGCCCCCTTGCTGAAGGGGGGTTGCATGTAGTGTAATCAATTCGACATTTAGTGAAGGGGCCAATGGTAATAACGAGAAACATGGGAGCTGGGTGTGCCCTCATCTTTCGAGAGAAGATCTGACACGAGTGGCACTTCTTGACTGATTCAACACAATATTTGATTAACGTAGGCCAAAAGTAACCAGCTCATAGAATATTTTGGGTTGTTGCCAACCCAAACAAATGATCTCCACATGCTCCAGTGTGGCAATGGTTAAGCATGATTTTTGCTTCTTCATAAGTGAGACATCAACGAAGGATGCAGTCTACACATTGACGATACAACGTGTCCTTGAGTATGACATAGTTCTTATCCTGATGACGTATATGACGATGCTCATCATGAGAAGTAGAGGCAGGAATTCTCAAAATATGGAGATAGACAAGAACATATCCATACCAGGGGTCAAAAGATGCAATAAAAAACATGTCTTTGTTGATAGGAAACTCCTCGGGTATAACATCACTTGAATCAACTGGAAGTTCTGATATGAGTTTCGCGAAGACCATCGACTTTTTGGATTTCACCGAAACAAATTCCAAGTCAAATTCCTAGAGGATAACTATCCATCTACTGATTTTTCCACTAATGACTCATCGTGTCAATACATATTGAAATGGATTCATGACGGAAATGACGGTGGTCTTGAGAAACAAAATATAATGACAGAACCATTGGACAGCATGAACTACTACCAACACAAGTTTTTCGATATGGGAATAATTGATTTATGGTCCAAATAGGCCTTATCTCAGGTAATAAATCACATATTCTGAGAGTAAATCATCCTCCTGAGCTAAGACCATACTGATGGTAGACTCTATAGAGGCCAAGTATAATAGGAAATATTTATTATAATTGGGCGGTCGAAGCAGAGGGATTGATATGAGGGTGCTTTTCAATGCTACGAATGAGTGTTGAGTGGCTTTGTCCCAATGAAAAGTAACATCCTTCTTCAATAAATGCATAAAACCCTTATCTTAGCATAATTTGCGATGAAATGCCATAGAAAGTTCTCTTTTCCATGTAGACTCTGAAGCTGAGGTATGGTGCATGGGGGAGGAAATTGAACTATTTCCTCAAACTTAAGTGGATCGACCATGATCCATGTTGTTGAAATGATGAAACCTAGTAGACGACCTGATGTGAAGTAAAAACTACACTTGTTTGGATTCAAGCAGATTTGGTAGTAGTGACATTGTTCAAGGATTAGTCGGAGGTGTTTTGGATGATCAGGTCTCTTGCGAGATCATGACGCTAAATCATCGAGGTAAGCCTCAATTATGTGTTTGAGGTCATGGAAAGAAAAAGACATGGCCTACTGAAACATAGCTCCATCATTTTTTAGACCAAAAGGCATCTTACGATAAGTGAATGTACCCCATGGATAGATGAAAGAGGTTTTGTGTTGGTCTTCGAGTTTGATTTGTATCTGATTGTATCCCAAAAAACCATCCATGAATGAAAAGGCCTCACATCTTGCACATTCATCAACTTTCTGGTCAATAAATGGCACGGGGAAATTAGCTTTTGGGCAGGCCTTGTTCATATCATAGAAGTCCGTGCATACGCAAACCATACCCTATTTTTTATTGACTGGCACGGGATTTGACATCCATTGAGTCAATTGGATGAGGTAGATGAAACCAAATTTAAGTAGCTTCTCTACTTCAACCTTGATAGTTGCTGCTTTTCTAGGATTAACTAGACGAAGATTCTTCCAGATCATCTTGACATCAAGATAAGTTGTGATTTCATGTTCAACAATTCTTGGGTCTATGCCTAGCATTTCTTTGTAATACCAGACAAAGACACCGCATAATTCTTTAAATAAATTTGTGTAGATTTGAATTTCCTCTGGGGATTAGTCCACTCTGACGAAGATATTCTCCATGATGCCAGGGGTTCTGGAGATTTCAATAAGTATCGTCTCGGCTATTGTGGACATGTTTCCTTCAGCGTAAACCACGTGTGTTGCCAAAGGATTGATAGGACAGTCTTTATCTCCATTTATGGTCAGAGTGAATTCTCCTGCTTTAATTTGTATTAACTCTGGGAGGAAGTAAGATCAATGATGAAGATCATCCTAGGGTCTGTCAGGACTAGTCATTGCCTCAATAATTGCTTTGTCTGAAGGCAAGACTAAGTCTGAAGAATCTAAATCAGCAAGGGAACCTTGAGCCCAAATAGGCTCGAGCACCGGATCTAACTCTTGTGCTGGAGTCAGATTGGGGTTGACAGAAGCTTGCTGTATGATCGAGTATGCAACTTCTTCTGTGGACAAAGGCATGGCCATGGCATGGTTCTTAGCCCCTTCCATCGTAATGGATGGGGAAGGAAGGGTCCATGGATCATGAAAGTACGTCATGTGAAACGACAAGATTTGCAAAATTTCATCCCAAGGCTAGTTCGGGACAACCATCATATAATAGAAATTTATGATTGGAGGAAGGTAATTGAAAGTACCCATCAATGATGGGCACAAACTAACCCCTACATTGACGATGCCAGGCTAGGTTTTATCAATCATCGGGACTGTGGAGACTCTCGATGAAGGATCAGGAAAGGAGAAGGATAATTGATTAATGGTCACAATCTGGCCTTCATGAGGAAACAAAAAGACCTGAAACACTATCACGACCACTACTTGCATAGAATAGCTCCAAATCCTACCTAACAAAAGATTGTAGTTGAGAGACACATCGACCACTTCAACTTCAACACGCATGGTTTTTCCCCCTAACTGGATGAGGAAAGAGGGGATGATCCCATTTTATTGGAAAGAAAGACCATCAAAATATGTAAGTAGAGTAGGTGATGGAGACATAATGGGTTGGTTGATGGCCTTCCAACACACCAAAGACATCACGCATGTCGAGGCACCCTCATCCACCACTGTATGAAAAATATTTCGAGTAAAAGTTTTCATGGTGTAAGACACTATTATCTGAAAAGTGATGTGGTAAGGAAGATGAGGTTTTAATTTGGAGGTATCAAGCATGATCATTCCTGGTTTACAAGTCTCAGTAGAGCCTAAGGTAGCTAACAGGGCCTTTCTCTGGGAAAGGCAACTTTGGAGGACTTCCAAAGTAGACCTCACACAAGTGGTTTGTGATAAATCTTCCACCGCAGAGTAGTTTTGGGCATCCCTTGCATTTGGGTTGTAAGAATATTTCTTGAACGCACCTTTGGGGATGCATGTCATTGTTTATCCCAACGTCTTCTCAATCTGAAGAGGAAGAGGTGGGTTTTTGACTTCTTTACCCTTCTCAGAGGTGCCTAGATTTCTGTAATCATGTGCTCCAGTCGTTATATATGCATCACCTTTCATCATATACACATTTGCAGATGAAGGATTACTTGAATGTGGAGGGGGTCCTTGACTGCCCCCTTCTGTGCTCAAGGAGGCTTGAGTTAGATTTTTCCCATGTGGGAACGGGTTTGTTAACACGACAGGTTGTTACTATGCCAATAACTTCTGGGCCTTTGCAAGTTGAGGGAACTGATGGGTCGGATGGTCTTCCTTCCAAGGATTACAAGTATACTTTGAATTTTTCTTTTCAATGTCACCCTTACTAGAATTATCAATGGGTTTCTTATCCCCCTTACCCTTTTTTCGTTGTTTCTTCTTTCCATCAGGCAGTTGGGTGGCCTTTGGGTTTCTCGTTTGCACATTGTGTACATCCGACTTTTGGGTAGGGGGAATAGATGAACCCGTGGTTTGGTTGGCGACTGTTTGTTGTATCAACAATTGTTGCAATTGATTTGACAATGGATCAATGGGCTTGGTTTGTGTTGAACTAATAATCCCATCAGCATGTGGTCCAAAAATTTTCCTGGTTTTGTCAAAGATTGACCTTGGTGTGTCTGGAAAAATCTCGTAGAGTAAACCAGATTGAGAGTAAATTAGCTCTAGTTGTTGCGCTCTCATTATCGCATCTTCCTCGGAAAACACTCCAAACTTTGTGACGTCTTTAGATAATTGGGGTACCAAAGACTTAAGGAACCACTCTAGAAAGAATGTTGGTGGGACTGGCACTTTGATCAAACTCTTCCAGCATCTCCATTCTCGAATATGATTCGATATATGGTCTGCTTTTGTCTGCTCGAAATTGGCCATCAATTTAGTGTCGACGTCATATATTATAGGTAATTGGAAATGGTTCAGGAAAGACATTGCCAATTCGTCGAAGGAATAGTATCATGAGCTGTCAAGCTCAATGTATCATTTATCATCACTCCCTATGAGAGTGCGTTGAAACAATCGCAAATGAAAGGAGTCATCTCTTAACGAGTTGGATGAGCACCATAAGTGGAAGGTAGTCACGTGATCACCAGGATCTTTGTTAGGCTTGGCCTCAAAATTTGGAATGTTCAAAGGAAACTTGGTCGGCATGGGAGGCCAACTGGGGTCGTGACAGATGGGGTCATTTAAAAGCCTTATCAAATCTGGCAAGTGCTGGGTTGCCAAAAATGGTAGTTTGGGTTTTGGATTGTAGCTGGGGAAAAAGGAGCCTGGGGTTTGAATGGCACCAGGTTGCCAGGAAAAGTTAGGTTGCTAGTTAGAGATCTGGTAATAACCATGACCATGACCAGCATACGAATTTGGCTCTTATTGAGACATCATCTGCTGGTTCCTATAATACGACGTAAAAGGTTGATCTTGCATCGCATTCCAAGGATTTTGCAAGGGGTTTCCCCTTATCGATCCGACGGGCATAGGCATTGGGCCTTGCCCAGGGTTCCACTAGGTATGGAAAGAGTTTCCCTCGATTGACATCCCTAGCAAGGGGACTAGTCCATGCCATAGATTCCAAGATCCTTGTAAGGAAGGAATTCCTAAGTGTGCCCCTTGTGTAGGAATAGTACCCTGTATAGGATGTGGTTGTCCATAACCGAGGTTTCCCCCGGCCGAAACGACAACTGACAGGAAAGCATTGTTACCAAACACGTCGAGCAAAGAGAAAGGTGTTGAACCAACCAACATATTATAAGGAGGGAGTGCTTGACTACCTTCTCCAAACAAGTTTATGTTAGGCCCTTTGAAGTGTTGAGGAACACCATTGAGCAAGGGGGACGAAGGGGGTATATGACCCCCGTCGTAAGGGAAAGTGATAAAGGGAGTGGAAGTTCCACTAATAGATCCTTGCAAAGGAGCATTGGAACTCCCTACCCCCAGACCCAAATTTTGTAGGGTGGAGGAGGAAAGTATAGTACTCGTACCAAAGCTAGGCATCATGTATGAGAAAGGAGATCCTGTCATGTTTTGAGGAAATGGAGTAGTGATTTCCACCATAGATGGAATCAGACCGTTGCTCGAGGTATAAGTAGTCAAGATCATGGTGGCTCAAACCGATAATGGTTTGTTAGGAGGTGGAACACCCCCATTAGTGACAGTCATGAAGGAAATATCAGTATTCCCTGAAGAAGTGGTAGTGTGTGTTTCCATTATTGTTGGTGACACTACCAGATGCTCGTAAGGTAGAAATTGTAGGATGATGGGCACTGATATATCAATGATGGGAGGGTTGTAAGGACCAAGAGCCTCTACTCTGAGGTCAGAAATGATTGGTTCCTCCAGAAACAAAAGTTCTTCTCTCTAAGATGGGTTGGGCACAGTTTCCTGTAACCTGGATGTCTCAAAAGATCCTTGTTGGTCTAATTTTCGCCTTAGCGGTCGTGGGGGGTGGTTCAAGGTCAACCAACGATAGGCCTAGAAACCTTTGTGACCAACAGAAATCCTCATCCTCCACTATGTGAGAAGATCAAATACACACTAGGGAAATCTATAATCGTTTGAAAACTAGAACGCACTAAAAAAGTACCTGTGAGATAAAACAAGCAATAACTAACTAGTTGAAAGAATAGTTACAACAACCAACACTAGAGCAACTTACCAGTGCAAGTGAAACTCGAATATGGAAGAACCCTCCGGGTATACTCTTCAAAGAATGGCCTAATGTCTATCCTAGGTATCATGGTATACCCCTGCAATCACTTGTGTATGTCACTAGAAAGATAGGAAACTAGGTTGCCAGCACGCAAACAGTCACCAAGTGGGTACAGTCGACAGTCGAGTGGACCACAATGAGCAGGGTATCAATCTTGAAACCTATCAAGGGTATCAAAATAAAGTGTTCTAGAATAGGACTAAGGACCTCGAATGGATTCGAGACCCACAAAGCACTATGGAAAATGCAATCAACAGAATCCCAAGACAAGCCCTCTATATGCGTTCCCCACTATGTTTTGTCCAGCTTTGGAGAGGTTATATTCGCTACCTTTCCTTACACGACCTCATGTTTAGTCCCTATGTTAGAGGGGGGTCCCAGATAACTTTTACAATACTGGAATTTTGACACTCCCTCTCACAGACTCTTATGTATGTTTTTCAGCCTTGAAGAGTTTCCTATCCAATCTTAAATCAATGATCTAGCCTAGACTAGTTGATGTACCCTACAAAACATAAAGTCTAGTTGATTTTAATTAATCATTAATTTTTTGGTCTTGTCTTAAGTCAAAGGTTATGAAAGTGAAATTAGTGATGTTTTGAGAGATGAAAGAGAAGATAAACAACAAACTGGAAACAAGATAACTTCTTCTTGATAAATTCAAATTTTCTCTTTTTTTATTTTTTTTTTAAACCAACTTTTCAAACTTTTTCTTTCTTAGATATTTTAAATGAAAAATCAAACATGATTTCTATCAACTATGAGATACTGATTTTCCTAATTGAATTAGACAAGAACTTATGAAAACAATCTTTTTCATATTGATTAATGCAAACAACCAACTCTTTAACCAAACCAAGAAGTAAAAAATTTCAACATGCTTCAAAATACTAGAAGTGAAAAAAAAATGGATCCCTTTTTTCTCTTCTAAAGAAGAAAAAATGATAAAGTGAAGAAAAAACATAAACCAAAAATCACTTTTGGCGCTACTGCGGATCGCAGGGAGTCACTTGACCAAAATATCAAAAAATACTAATCTCCAAAAGACTCACAGATTTGTCTAACATTACTACAGAAAAATAAAGAAATTTGTTTGATGAAAAGAAAAATATTCTATGGTCAAACCTAGGCTACCAATTGTGATCATAGAGACCAAGGAAGAGACCAAAAAGACCCATAAAGAGAATGGATTTTGACAGGTAAGAGCATGACTTCCTCTCTCTATCAAAAGATCTTCCCAACACAGATACGCGACTGTCACCATAGTAGGTAGCATATACACATGTTGTCCAAAGGAAGAGCGTGTATGCACACGTGAAGAACTACTGCAGGGCACATATAGCTCTATAAATGCTCAATAAAGTAAAAAACACAATCCAGTAGAGGCAGGGAGCACTGGTACTGAAAACTAGAGTCCCTCAGAGACAGAGAAAATAACTTTGGCAAAGAGAATGCAAGGAAACGTTTGATCAAACAAAGCTAATATGAGGCCATTACTATGCTATAAATGGAAACACAGAGACTATGATCAAATCCAAGAAACCCCTAAGAAGGATCACTCCTGACAGGGAAAGAGGATGACTACCTAAAAAACAATTTCTAGACTTAAGCACGCAACTAACACTTCAATAGCCCAGTGGATATACGTGGGATGTCTAAAGGTAGGGCACGTGTATACGCATCCAGGGTTTCTGCCTACTGCATATTCCTCTATAAATTCCTAGGATAAAAATTAAACAACCAAGCAATCATGCAGTGAGTACTGGTATGGAAAACCAAAATCCCTACAAGCTCAGACTCTTACAAAAAACTTAGAAAAAAAGTAATAAAAAAATTCTAATATACCCAAAAAGTATCCCCAAAAAACCCTAGAGAATCCATAGAATGGTTGCCAATTCTATTGTGGGTGGGAAATCCCTCCTATGGACTAGCATTAAGGGTTTTATCATGCATGCAGAAATGACCTAAAGTTTCCTACTTTCTACCAACATCCCAATCATAAACCCCATTATTCATATGCAAATTCAAGGTTAAAGAGATCCAGTTATTGTACCTTAGTTTCCATGTTTTATGTTGATCCCTTTAATGCTTGGTCTCTCCTTGACTGCAACTCTCCTCCCAACGCTAACCTGCATTAAAAAAATACAAAAAAATAAATCCACATGCATATAACCTATAAACTAATGGGTTAGATATTCTATCAAAATATAATCAAATTTAAATATTGACAATCTCATATGGCGGGATGGGAAAAGTACTTCTTTTATTAATCTCACAAAAAGTAACCTTAAAATGGTGAGAACGACCACTGCTCCTCAAATCTGGTTCTGGGCTCCTCTTCAACTGTGCTCCAACTGCTTATGTATATTCTTCTCTTCACACAATAGTTGCAAAATTTTAGGGAAAGGGGAATACTAAATCGAGTATAGTTTCTTTGCTATCATTTTTCCCCTTCCAAATGGGACCCCTACCCCTTCTTTTATAGGCTAGAAAGGGATAGGTATGTGGTCGAGTGACCGACTATGGACGGTCAGTCAATTTAGTTAACTTAACCAAAACTATGTGTTTTGTCTACAAATTTCCATTTTTTGTGGTTTTTTAGGTATACGCAGGATATAGTGGGTCAACCAGTATACACACACGTACAATAGTGGAGTAGGGCATGTATGCCTTCAAAAAGAGTGTTTTTCTAAGAATTTGTTCAATAGTGGCTTGGAAAATAAGTCAAATGAGATGGCCTGATGTCAGGTAAGCATGTCTGGTGCAATTTAATGTTATAACACCAAGATAAGGACCCCCTAGGGGCAGGCAAGTTCAAACCCATGTGGTTCATACCTTTCATCCTAAAGGAGGTTCTAAAGGAGGGTGCTTATTGTCTGGTGGATTTTGAGGGAAATTCTTTGACGGAGCCTAGAAATGGGCTCTACCTCAAGAAGTATTACTCATAGGTGGGTTACCTTGGGTGACTTCTTGTAACATATGTATAGCTTTTGTACATTGATCTTTTAGTTTTTGTCTTTTGGTTTTATGGACGTGTCATTTTTTATGTCATCTTTTTCACTGTGGCAGATGCCAAGTGAATCAAAGGTGTTCGTTGGGTTTGTGGATGGTGCTAGCTGACACACTCAAAGGCTTGCTTCCACAGCCTGGGTGATTTTCACACCTCAGGGCTAGTTTCTATCTTCAGGAGGTATATTTTTAGGTGACACAACAAACAATGTTGTTGAATATAGCATAGTTCTAGATTTTCTCCATGATGCTTTGTTGCATGGTATCTCTCACCTTCAAGTCTACTTAGATGCTCAGTTGGTTGTGTCTTAGTTAAATAAGGTTTACCACATTCATGATCTAACTCTACACTGATGATTCCTTAGGGTATGTCTCTTAGAATGAAACTTTGATTACATTATGTATATCCATGTTCCTAGGAGATTGAATCAAATCAAAGATACTCTAGCTAATCATATATTATATTGGCATTTTTCACACATGTAAGAAAAGGCACACACACGCACATGTAAATACATTTGTAAAATAGATGTAATCCTTAAGACGAAAAATGATAAAATGATCCATATATATATCAAAAAATATCAGAGTACATGGGTGGGTGCAAGCCTCAAAAATATGTTCAATTAGAGTCACCGGGATTATGCCCTCAAAACTATACAAAAAGTTCTCTCAGCACGCAATTAGTCTAACCTAGCTAAGGGCGGGGCCTGGTAGCCCTGACATAGTGAACAATGATGTTTTCCAAATGCTGGAAGAGATGGACCTAGGTCCATGGCACCCCAACTACATGAGGTTGCATCGATGGTGGCAGGTCCTCAATCTCTACCATTGGGACTGTATGAGTGAGTGCGGTAAGGTTCCGATCCACCCATCTCAAAACTCTACCAGCCTCTCTAGCTGGAGGCCCCCCTACTACATTTGGTCCTGCCTATGGTCGAGGATGTTGCCTGGTCCTCACGAAATATGTTGGGCTCACTCATCCCACATCTACACATAACGGATACATACTTGTTGGATTCTCTAGTACACAAAAAATGATATATATAAAAAAGAAATAAAAATTAAATAACTTAGAAAAAACAAGCATACCTAACTCTCCTCTCTCTACTCTAGGAAGTACGACCATGTCAGGGTCCCTAGAGAAGTTGATCCCGACATAGGGGTGGTCCTTTATCGCTAGACTCTGTCGAGACCACCAGTCAAAAAACTTGTCATCGAAGGCCTCAATGGTCCTCCCCTTACCCTGTCGCAACAACAATGTCACCCATCGACATAGCGTTGAGAGAGTGGCCTCGTGCCCTCGTACTATCTCTCGAGGATTGAGACTGGGTACCCTCTCAAAGAAGAAAGAGCACAAAGCAGTCCCAAACCCAAAGTTATTTTGCACCCTCACTTGAAAATATGTCAGCTGTCTCTTCATGCATGTTAGCATGGTTGTGTTCTAGTCAAACATTTGTGCATTTAAGCACTAAAATGCACAATGCATGTGTGCCTGGGAAGCTTGATGCAAAGTTGTGGATCCAGTGATCCACCCCATGAGTAGAACAATCACTTTTAGTGGTAGGTTGTTGATCTTATGAATAGGCACCTGAGAACCTACTATCTTAGTACCAGCCTCGCAGTGGATTCCAATCAACTCCTTGATGTTGTGTGGCCCAGGGGAAAAAGTGCGCAGCTTGACTGGTTCCCCTCTCCTTGAGAGGCCAGTCAGAAAATAGATGTCCTCATTCGTTCGAGTCAACGACTGCCCCTCAAGCATGAATTCCTCCACAACCGGGTGCCAGTAATCTAGCAAGGCATTTAGCAGCCGCGGTTGTGCCCTCATGAATGAACACTGGAAGAATATTAGCAATGCACATTGTGCTAAGACAACGACAACAACTGGGTCTTTTGAGACCAAAAAATCAAAGTCCTCATGTTCCCTCTCTCTCTAATGAACATACATCCTGCAAACACAAAAAAAAATGGAGAGTTGACTCTTGCATTCCTTTTTTTCCCACTTATTGAGGGTGTATGCAGACTGTATTGAGGATAGTCATGTGTACACACGAGCAGTTTCTCTTCTGCCCGCATGCACATGTGGGCTGTGCTTG
>JZKD02S1659471.1:344709-363510 GCA_000966675.3 Picea glauca
AAAAAAAAAAAATACAAAAAGGAGGAATGGAAATGCAGGAGGGGCTAATTTGTACTTACTTGGTCCAAGCAGAAGTTCGTTTTGTCCACTGAATCTCCCGAAATCAACTATTTTGACAAAGGGGTGTTTTTTTACTTTTTCTCAATTCTCAATTCGTAATAGTGATAATGAGTTGTCAAACTTCTATTTATAGATTTTTTTGGCCATTTTTGTCATTTTTTCAGACCCTTTTGTCATTTTTTCTAACTTAAAAATCATTTAGTATGGTTCATGAGTTTCTTATGGAATGTTACGATAAGTGTTACTTTGGGCATTGGGAAAATTTTTGGAGAGTTGGGTCATTTTAAAGGTCTTTTGGTAAAAAGTTATTTTTTCAAATTTTGTGCATGTAAGTTAGGTTTCCACCTCCACTTGTTGCACCTCGTTGTATTTTACTCTTTTCCATAGGATCGATCCCACCGAATTACAACATGGAACCCTCACTCTTTCTCTAGAAGTGTTGTAATTTAGTGGTAGAGCCTACCTTCACATGGATTCCCTAGGTAGATCTTGGTTGCATTTTGGTGTCCATGTCATCACTAATGAATATAGGCTCATGAGTCCTTATTATTTTTTCCTGATTACGAGTATGAGCCTCATTTACATGATTCATTATCACTCTTGACCTCACCCTTGGGACTCCCAAAACACAACGGGTCTTCTTTTAAGTCCTTTTCAGACCCTCTAAATATGAAAATATTGTCGAGAGATCTTGTTGCCCTTCACACTCACTAAACTGAAATTTGAAGGCACATCTGTCTGATGGTATTTTACCCCTTTTTCAGTATGGATGGTCAAAAGTATGAACAAAGGTATACTCTAGGAACCTTGGTTCTCTAGAAGAGTATTCTCAGGTATAGATTTTCCCCTTTTTTGGGCCCGAGGGACTAAAAATTACGAAAAAGAAACCCCTAGGGAGTCCATAGTTAAGCCCTTTTTAGACTCCCTAAAATTGAAAAGATAGTCGAGTGAACTTATTTCTTCATACTCGTTAAATTGGTCCAGAAGATCATCCATTACGAAGTCCATAGTTAAGCTCTTTTCAGACTCCTTAAAAATAAAAAGATTGCCAAGTGATATTATCTTTGTCACACTCATTAAAATGTTTTTGAATAGACGTATGTTTGGTGCTAGTTTACCCCTTTTTCGAACCGACTAGACTACCTTAAAAAACATTACCCTAGTGAAGTCTCCTTTTATGCTTTTTCAGACTCTCTAAAAATGAAAAACCATCAAGCTTACCTTCTCTGGGTTCATTAAAATCACATCGAAGGATGTTATCATTGTGTCTTATTAATCACATTTACATTCCTACATCTTTGGCCTAATGCCAGCTCCATTTTTCTCTCAACTGAACCATCTAAAGCATGCCTTATACACAAGCCTTATAGCAATTTGCCTCTGCATCTTGACACCTTGACCCATGGAGGATTTTTCTCGAGTGTCCTTTTCCTACATATGTCCCCTTGCTCTTAGCATCAACATCTTCCTTGCGCTTGGAAGTAGTATGTCTGCGAAACTTGATCCTCCTTTGTAACGTAGCATTCTTTATTCTTTTTCAAGCTTCCCAAAATTATTAAAAAAGACAAAAAAAATCAAATATACCCCAAAAACAGGAAGGGAAACATATTTTATTTTTGTTGACAGGACAATGAGTCTCCCTTGGACAAAGCAAATCCTTTTGTTTGTCCAAGCGAAGTCTTACTAAACTTGATTCGGCCCTTCTGCAATTTGTCTCTTGTCTTGATGTCCGACCATCCCGTAATACCAATCAAGTCCTTGCTCAAAATAAATGAAGTTTTATGCCTGATCATCAAGATCCTCTTGTTTGTTACCGACGAGTCGTCGAAGACCTCTAGGTAGTGAATTCGTACTCTCATATTACACTCCTAGCCAAGTTTTGAAGATTTTAAAGTTGTTGTTTGAGCTCTAAAGGCCTCATCTCCAACCATCAGGCATCATTGGTTTCTTAAAAATGGATGTTATACATGTATATATTTTTTATTTTGAGGTTACTCGTGGCTACAATTTATATAGTTATATGACATGGATCTCATGTGTATTTGATTGGCATCCATGATTTTATTTCATCCTGAGCATGTGTATGCCTGCCTCGGTGAGACAAATTCTTATTTTTGCAGATGGAACCTCCTGAACTCTAGTCCATGGGCTCATTCACATCATCAGATGGTATTCTGACCTCATATGCTCATATTCTTTTTTGACCTCACACCTTAGGGGGCATCTATTATAACCCTAAATTGCATCAGGCCATCTAAATTGCTATCTTTACCAAGCCATTATTGAACAACTCTTTTAAAAACCATAATTTTAAAGGTGTAAGTGCCCTGCACCATTACTTCCCATGTACACATTCTTGTTGAGCCACTACAGCCCACGTACACTCACAAAATATCGCGAAATGTGGAAATTTTCATAGGATACTAGTTTATGGGCCATTACTTAACCGTTTGACTACCCATAGCCAGTCACCCCAACCGTTATTGTCCCTTTTGGCCTATAAAAGAAGGGGTTGGGGTCCCATTTCAAAGGGAAGCATGAGAGAAAAGAAAATCTTCCCATTTTATCAATCCCCCTTTGCCCCAATTGTAAATCCATTACCATCTCCCTAAGAGAGAACTGAAGAGGAGAAGAATATGTGGAAGCATTTGGTGCATGGTGAAGAGGATCCCAGGACCAAGTCCAAGGAGGAGTGTTGGTTTTATGTTGTAAGAGACTTTTGTGAGATTAATATAAAGAAGTACTTTTTCCATCCCACCAAATGACATCTTGAACTTATATGATTTGTTTACATTTCTTGTTTATGATGTCTAACCCACTAATTCATATGTAGAATGCATGCTTGTACTTTCTTGTTTGTCTTTTGATGAATGCAATTCATCCTTGGGTGGAGATTCGCAGTCAGGAAACAACCAAGCATAAAGGGATCGACATCGGACGCAGAGTTTAAGGTAGGCCTATCAGATCCATCTCTCTTGTCTTTTATGTATGATTGTGGGGTAATGTTGGGATAGTGATAAAAGGTAGGAGACTTTAGATGGTTAGCTATGCCTACACTTTAGGCCCTTTGTGTAGTATGTAGAGGGGTTTTCCCTCTATATAAAATTGAAATTATTTCCAAAAACATATTACCCATATGTCCAAAAAATAGTGTGCTGTTCAAAAATTTAGAAGTCAATTGTTCTCAAAAATTAATAAACAAAAACATAAAATACATATTTTCCACTATGGGAGGCAATATTTCCTTTTTTTGTCACCTTTTGATCTCTTTGAATTTACCTTAGTTTCTGTGGAGCCTTTAGGCCTAATCTCACAGATCACATGAGAGCAATCATCTCTCAAATGTATGCAGGAGGACACGGATTTTGCAGAGTCGTTTGAGGGTGATGAGGGGGTAGCAGTGGCTTTTCCTTTGTCAGGAGCATGGTGGGCCTCGATTTTCAAACTTTTGCTTGCATGGAAATACTGTACTAGTGAGTGGACATGGGCATCTTGGGAAATTTGATTTACAGGTGGAGGAGCAAGTAGAGATAAGTTATGCCAGCCACGATGTTGGGAGACCATCGGGTGGACAATCTCTTGCCATCCATCATTTTCTGGGACTTTAGGTTGTAGTGAAACATGAGGACGCACTTGGATACCAGGGAGCCATGGGGCTTGGAAGGGGGGACATTCATGCCTAGGTTGGGCCACTCCTTTCCCAATCCAGTTAAGAAAACCAACTTGAAATAGATGGCCTAAGTATTGTGAGTCTGCATCAAAGTGTATAGAGAATCTTGGACTTCTAGGGCCCCTGTTCCAATTACATTTGTCTCAGTTTCCCCAACCATGGATAATTCTGTTCAAAAATCTCATTCTTGTATGCATTATTGATTAGAAAATAGTTTCTTTAACAACCATACATGAAAACTCTTTTAAACATGAAATAAAATTTGGTTCAACAACATATCAGACTCATGCAATCCAATCCATACAAATTGTTTCATAGTTTTCAATGAGCAGGGGGTGAACAAGGGTTCTGGGATATGTGAAAGGTTGTATTGAGTGAAAAATGTTAAAATGAGGTGGAAAAGATCATGATTACTGCTCACAGACATCAAACAAGAAACTGTATCATAACCAAAAGAATACATCACTGTAATTCATCATTGCGATCCTTTAACTACCATAATACATAATTCATCTTAACTATAATTAAGTTTTAGGAACATGGGGTGGATAATGAATATGGTAAAGAGGGGGGATTGTAATGTGAAAAAATAGAAATAATGGTAGGGAAAAAAATGAATATTGTTCGTAAAATCAATGAAGTAATCCATAAGACAGTTTTATATTTAATGCAATGATCCAACACCAACTAAACAATTACTGTGATCATTTAAACAATTATTGTTTGTTAAAACTTGTTCACTATCCAACATTTAAATCTTCAACACTTTTTATTAGCATAGTCTCATCATACTCAGAATCAATATGGCTTTCAAACTTCCTGTAAAAAGAATTATGTTTCCTTTCATTTCTTCCATCTTATATTTAAAACAAAATTTCAATGGAGACACAATCATGTTACTTTAACTTTGTTCAACATATGGAAATATCAACCTCTATCCATAAATTCCAAATCCTCAAATCAAACATACACATAGGTCTCTCCTAACTTGCCCAGACTCTTTTAAAACATGCCTGATTCCATTCTTTTGGCAACATTAACCATTAAATTTACAATAAAACCATACAACTGAAACCTCATGCTTCATCTGTGATAGTGCACTAAAACAAAATGATTCGCGATGTCTCCATAACCATACAAGTAAACAACCAAGTCTTAGTAATAAAATTTCCAATTTGTAATGATCCTAATTGGGGCAAATTAAACACACATCAACCACCAATTTAAATTTATACCACGTTGTAGGAACACAGAGACCAACACATAGTGAAAATAGACATCTATGTGACTGTGCATTACTATTTACTCCCAATCAATCAATTTAAAAAAATGTTGAGTTATTGATTCAACTGACACAACAAAAGGAGGCAACGACTGTATAACCATTATCATTTCCAATTACAACTCTCCAACCACCTGATCAAACATAGATGAGACAACAATAAAAAACCACTACCAATACTACTCAACAACTTATGACAGTGAACAAGATAACTGACAGAGTATGACTATTGAGTTTATAAAAGTCAAGCTCTGTACCAATGAACACAATAAATAATCAAGGGTTTGCTCAATCATCAAAACATAGGGATATTGGAGTCAACCATATCAACAACAGGTGAGAACCCTTCGAGACAAGAACAGTGGAACCACAGACCTTAACCCTTAGCTTTAAAAAGGGTGACATTTCAACACCAAGTAGGGTAAGCAACAATGCAGAGGAGAAACTATTGCTCAGTAGATATTAACAACCACCAAGAACGTGCAGAGACATAACCCTCGCGCTTTTCAAGAGAGTCGAAGTAATTATAATAATGCTAATGGAAATGCAGGCTCGTGTAATACAAATAACCCTAAAGCTTACTTCTTGTTGTAATGGCCACCCAATAACCAAATGTGCTAATGCCAATCCCAAAAAATAAAACCATGACCAGGTGAAAAGATATATAGTGACCAAACGGTGGTTCGAAATATACACAACAACCCCATAAAACCGAATAAAATTGGACATGGTTACCAAAACTATGAGGAGGAAGACAACAAGGTTAAACAAAGTGAAACCCTCCAAGAAAAATACCCAAAAGGACTACAGAGATCCATCACAATTTCCATCATACAGAACAACCAATGAAATCATAACTCCAGCCATCAATTTTTCCATTTGCAATGAATGACACACACAGTCATTCCAAAGAAAACATCACACGTTTACACAGTTGTCAATCTCATGGAAGACACAAACCAACACATTATCAAGACAAAATTTATTTTATTACAGAGTGAATTCATGGATGGGAGAAAATAACCATACCTATAACCAATGGCCTTAAAAATGTGAGCTGGTTGAGAAGTTCCTTCAATCCTTGATTCTCAGAGCTTAACCACGACAAAAACCAAATGAACAATAACCATGCTAGGGTGATGGCCTAGTGGGAGAAGTATGGAGTGACGTGCATTTTCTTCATGTCTTTTCCATCCTCTATCTCATTTAATTGCATAGTACACGACAACCATTAATCCATGCCATTAATCCACACATCGAAACTTGCACACATTGCTTGCCAATTGTGCCACCCGATCCATATTAACTATTTGCAAAACCATACTATAACATATATCACATGCACCTCATATAACTCAATAAAATCGTATAGCCACTAACATTGCTAGTTAGGACTAACATCAATTCCTTTAATTTCAAATGCATATAGTATAGAATAGTGTAGTTTAGTTCCTTCTTCTTGGATTTTTTTTCCATATTGCTCTTGTCTCTTATTATAACTAACATGTGTCTTGTGCAGGTGTAACAGGTAATAACTCATGGTGCCAATAGAAATGTAATAAAAATGAATATAATCCATTCATACATGGAATTTAGAGTTTAGAACAACATAACCAACACATAAAGTCCATTAACCATCTGCCATTAAGTCACAAATAAAACCAATATTTCATCATCAATCATGTAGAACCCTATAAGCAGTGTCGAACAACAACACAATTATCAAATAATAACCTTATTTGATCCTCCAATATACAAGGGGGTCCCACCTACTAGTATTATATATCATTAGCTTAGTTTAAATAATAGGCTTTAGCAATACTTTGCGGGCGAAATCCTCGTTGCGATTTTTATTGTCAAAAAAATGGAGACTCCATATGGAATTTTTTTTCCAATAGATTAAGAACTTAGAACACATGGTTTTGTAGAGCAAGAACAATCGATTAAGAATATATAACCATAATGTTTATGCAATAGGGGGAAGTGAGCAAATTTAATGGAAAAATGACTGAGAATTCATGAATAACACATGAAAAATGTTAAGTATGAGGGGTTTTTCCTTGTACGCATAATCATTCAACTAGAACTTGATCTTTACTTCAAGGACAAAAAAATATGGACTTTCTCTTTTAAATTCTAAAATGGATGAAGAAATGGAAAGCAGAAGTGGGAGATAACCAATTTCTTTATAAGACAACAGTGAAAGAAGATAACAAATTCAATTATGCTTTCAGGGGGAACATCGTAACATATGTGTAAGATTGATTGTTATTGACTAACAATACCTTGCAGGAGTGTCACTGTGGCATAAATGATCCAACATCTTATTCTTTACCAAAATAAACTAAGAGATAAAAATAAATAAAAATCATGACATAAATAGGACTACAAAATTTAAAATAGCAGAAATCAAATAACAAAATTTTCAAAAGAAGCATGAAAGATATTAAAAAGGAAAGAAGAAATCAAACTATTGTGAAAGAAGAAATCAAAACAGTGGTAAAATGAAAGTAGAAATAGACTACTAATATACAAAAAATCCAAACAATGTTAAAACTTTTCAAGTTTGTTCCACATAGTGTTTTAAGTGAGAACCGTTAGTGTTGTAGGAAAAAAATATCTCTTGTAAATCCTTTAGAATGTAAGAATTAGTACCCTGGACAAAAGTGATCTTGAAAGGACCCAACCATAATTCTTGAAATGTCGAGACAATTGATAGTCCTTTAAAGTACACAATTAGATCATCAAGATATACATGAATAACCTTACCAATCAAATCATCAAGAGTTATTTGCATAGGTCTTTTAAAAGTGGTACTTGCATCAGATAAGCCATAAGGAATACATTCATAAGTCAAGGTACCCCACTGAGTAATAAACATGGTTTTGAATTTATCTTCCCATTTTACCTTGATTTGATTGTAACCAAAAAACACGTCAAGTAAGGGCATCATATGTGACCCTGCAACTTGTTGCAAAATCATTTCTATGTTAGGGAGAGGAATGTAACCTTTTAAAACATCATGATTTAATGTGAAAAATTCAATGCATAATCTATTCTCACTGGTTTTTTTATGAAAAGGAGCCAAATTGCTAACCCATTCAGAATACTTGACCAGAACTATGATTCTAGCCTTTAAGAGTTTTTCCAATCCCTTTCGAATAGTTTCTTCCAGTGAAGGGTTGATAGGTATTTTTTTTTCCTAACTGGTTTTATGCCTTCGTTGATAGGAAAGGCATGTTGTATAAGAGCAGGATCAAAAACACGAAGATCCTCATAAGACCAAGAAAAAACATCTTGAAATTCACCAAGTATCTTGGCAAACTTCATTTTCTCTTCATCAGAACATTCGACACCTATTTTAACATTCTTTGAAGATTTAGGTGTCCCTATGTTAAAGGAGATGGTTTCAACCACCTTCCTTTTCGACTCCTCTTCTTATGTTTCTCTTTATTGACTACATCACTCGATGAAAATGAACTCTCTAGAGGAGTCAAGCCTTTAGGAATCTTGTTATATTCTATAGGTATAATTTCCTTGGGCTTATAATGTTCATTTTGAATGAAAGAAAAGATTCTCTCATCATTAGGGAAGGCCTGCCAAGATTCTATATTGTTAGGGATATGTGGACGATATAGAGATTGAAAAGTACAATCAAGTCTGTGTGGAAGAAGTTTTCGATTAGGAGAATATGTAAACACAACTAACCGATCAACCATTGAGTTTAAATCCCTCTTAACATGAGTGATGTTGAAAGATAATAGGTTTGAGATAAGTGCCCAAATAGTTTGGGTGTATCGTTTCATCATCTTATTGCTAGGAGAGTAAATCTTACGTACAAGGTTCATAACAAGCTCGAAATCTCCAAAAACCGAAAGGTGACCACAACCTATATTATAGGCATTTTTAATGCCTAATAATATATATTCGAATTTAGTGACATTGTTCATGCAAGCAAACTCCAACCTATAAGAAAAGTTATGGATTTTTCCTACAGAATAAATCAAGATAATGCCAGCTCCATTACCTTCATTAGAGAATGAACCATCAAAGTGCATGTGCCACATACCATCATCTAAATCAATTTGTTCCAAGGGAATGTTATCCTTCTCATCAAAGATGGAATACACTCCTAGGTCCTCTTCTATATAGTTCACATTAGGTTGTGGGAAACTCTCTATGTAAGGTGAAATCCTTCCCTCTCTAAGGACTATAATGTTTTTACCATTCCGAGGAATGGATAAATGTTTCTCATCGAGTGAGAGGTATCCACCTGTAAAATCTTGCCAATCTCTTCCCAAGATGATTGAGTAATTTCTTATTGGCATATCAATTACCTGAATACTAAGGGTTGTCCTTATTTCAGGGTGTGCACATGAAACTATGGTCACATCTTTAATATTGCCTATAGTCATTTGTTGTAGACTATTATAAGAGAGCATGCTCCTGATGTTTTTATTGGTACAAGACAAGCCTAGATATTCCATAATAATCTTCGACATCAAACTTGGGCCCGAACCGCCATCAATGAGGCAATAATGGGTGATCTTATCCATAATATTTACATAAATATAAAAATAGGGAATTTTTACAGGGTATCTAAAGTTATGCACACCTACTTTATTTACAAACAAATCCTCTTCATTTACCTCTTCAGAGAGATTGGATACAACATAAGCTTTTCCTTCCATGAATTGTTTCAGATGCCTTTGTTTTTCAGAGACGACAACCATGTCTAGAAGGGTTGCATCTTATTTGATGTTGGCCAACTGATTTAGGATATTGTATATGGAAGAGGGGAGAGGAGAAGTAATTTATTGACTTTCAAGAACCTTAGGAACTTGAAGAGTAGCATCTGGTGAGGATGATATCAGACTAGAAAAATTGTGGGGAGGATCATATTTTCCTTTGGGAGCATAGGATTTATTCCTAGTATTGATGATCATGACATCTTATGGCTCTGCAAAATCTAGGACAACAATGGTAGCTTCTGGTATTTTACCAAAGATATTATCTCTGGCACTCTTCCTTACCTCACATGTGGTTTCCTTATGGTGTTCCTCTCCAAATTTACACCAACTTCTAGGCATTATAGATTTAGGTTGAAAATTATTTTCAATTGAATTTCTAAAGGGGGGTGCAGAAGAGGATGAAGCTCCAAGGGTGAGAGGGGAGACATTTCCTTTTCACTCATATGCTATCATATGATTATTCATATCTTTTACTAGTTGTAAGAGGGAAGACATGCATGTTTGTTTAACTGATTCTCCATGATTAATACTTGTTCTTTCAAGTTTTTATTCATACTCTAGACAAGTATGCAGAGTGGAACCGAGGTTATCAAAGAATTTTTTCTCAAGACTATGATGATAGGGGGAAGGTAATGCATTGTAGTAATGCATGAAAGTGGCTTGGTTCTGAGGTCGAATGAGTTCATGGATTTGATTATATAACTTAGTGAAACACAAGTTTAAGGACTTGATGGTCTCACCATTCTTATAGGTGATGTTATTGTACTTCCGTAACTTCTCAGCTGGGCTTTTAGATTGCCCATAGGTGGATTTGAACCAATAGACTATCTCCTCCCAAGTAGACAAAATATTAGGAGGAAGTTCAAAGAAATCCGCCATAGAATTTATTTCCAAGAAATTAACAAATAAGCACATGGAAGTATCATTGTCATTGGCTCCTATGTTGTGACAAGAATTAGAAAAATCCACCAGGTGTTCATTTGTAGTGACAGTGTTCTTCCCTGAAGACCTAGGAATATGCTCTTTTAATTTAGGAAGTGGAAGAGTAACAGGTTCTAGGCTAAGAGGAGAGGAAATATGCCATGGTGTGGTTGTGGTGTCTTCTTCTAATTGGAAAATCCCATACTTTTTGATGACTTTGGTGGGATTGGTGGTAGATTGGATAGGGATATGGTGGCTATATAAGATACCAATCACTTATGAAGCTGAAGACTGAGAGGAGGAAGCACTTCCAGTGCCACCAGAGCCACCATTATATGTCATCTTGTGGATGATAGGTAAGGGAGAGAAAGACAAACTAGAAAAATTAGACAAAGTTCTCCTTAGAGCACTTTGTTGGGTAGATAACACAACGTTTCTTCTTCTTATTTCAGCAATAGGATTAATTTCAGGTGATAATCCTCTTCTTCTCCTAGAAACACGAGGGTCTAAGGACATGAAAAGAAAGTCAAATATGAAGGAAAAATAAGCTTATTGTTGGTTTCTAGGATGTCTACATCTAGCTTCCCAACGTTCTTGGGAACTAATGTCTCATTCAATTGCTTCCCATGAATGATTAAGCTCAGCCCACGTATTAGCAATGTCTAAAATGGTGTTAAACAAATTCAAATAAATGTCGGTCTAATCTTGAAGATCGAGCTCAATATTGGGTTGCCTTGCAATAGGTACAATCATTAATAAATAAAACAGTCAAAGAATCAATATTAGAAAAATAGATGTATTCAATGATAATCAAGCATAAAAATCAACTAGAGAGATATCGAAGATCTCCCCAGTATGGTTTCCAAATAAATGTTGAGGAAAAGATATGAAATGATCTTACTCAAGAAATTTTAAATCCTTCTTGTCTAAAGAATCATTTCATATTAGATGATTTATATCAATGATAATTGAAATTATTTCCAAAAATATATTACCCATATGTCCAAAAAATAGTGTGTTGTTCAAAAATTCAGAAGTCAATTGTTCTCAAAAATTAATAAATAAAAACTTAAAATCCATATTCGCCACTATGGGAGGCAATATTACCTTTTTTTTTGTTGTCACCTTTTGATCTCTCTGAATTTTCCTTAGTTTGTGTTGATCCTTTAGGCCTAATCTCATTGATCACATGAGAGCAATCATCTCTCAAATGCATGTGGGAGGACACATATTTTGTAGAGTCATTTGAGGGTGATGAGGGGGAAACATGGTGGGCCTCATTTTCTAACCCTTTTCTTACATGGGATGACTGTAAAGGTAAGTGGATAGGGGCATCTTGGGAAATTTTATTTATAGGTGGAGGAGAAGGTAGAGATAAGTTAGGCCATCCACGATGTTGGGAGATTGTCGGATGGACAATCTCTTTCCATCCATCATTTTCTGGGACATTAGGTTGTAGTGAGAGATGAGGAGTCACTAGGGTACCCAGGGTCTCTAGGGATTGGAAGGGAGGCCCTTCAGGACTAGGTTAGACCGCTCCTTTCCCAATCCAGTTAAAAAACCCAGCTTGAAATAGTTGGCCTAACTCTTGTGAGTCTGCATCAAAGTGTATAGAGAATCTTGGCCTTCTAGGGGCCCTGTTCCAATTACCTCTGCCTCAGTTACCCCGACCATGGCTACCTCTACTGAAAAAAGATAATTCCTGAATGCAATATTGATTAGCAAATAGTTTTTTTAATCACCATACATGACAACTCTTTTAAACATGAAATAAAATTTGGCTTAGCAACATATCAAACCCATGCAATCCAATCCATACAAATCGTTTCATAGTTGTCAATGAACATGGGGTGAACAACGGTTATGGGATATGTGAGGGGTTGTATTGAAAGAAAAATTTTAAAATGAGGGGGAAAATATCATGATTACTTCTCACAAACATCAAACAATCAATTGTATCATAACCAAAATAATATATCACTGTAATTCATCCCTGTGATCCTTTAACTGTCATAATATAGAATTCATATTAACTATAATTAAATTTTAGGAACATGGGGTGGATAATGAATATGGGAAGGCGAGGGGATTGTAATGTGTGAAAAGTGAAATAATGGTTGGGAAAAAAATGAATATTGTTCATAAAATCAATTAAGTAATCCATAAGACAGTTTTGTATTTAATGCAACGATCCAACTCCAACTAAACAATTACTGTGATCAATTAAACAATTATTGTGTTAAAACTTGTTCATTTTCCCACATGTAAATCTTCAACACTTTTTATTAGCACAGTGTCATCATACTCAAAATCAATATGCCTTTCAAACAACCTGTAAAATGAATTATGTTTCCTTTAATTTATTCCATCTTATATTTAAAAAAAAATTCCAATGGACACGCAAACATGTTACTTTAACTCTGTTCAACATATGGAAATATCAACCACTATCCATAAATTCCAAATCCTCAAATCAAGCATAGACACAAGTCTCTCCTGAGTTGCCCAGAGTCTTTTAAAACATGCCCGATTCCATTCTTTTGACAACATTAACCATTAAATTTACAATGAAACCATACTATTGAAACCCTTTTCTTCATCTCCGATAGTGCAATAAAACAAAATGATGAAGAATGTCTCCATAACCATACAAGTAAACAACCAAGTCTTAGTCATCAAATTTCCAATTTGTAACGATCCTGATCGAGACAAATTAAACACACAACAACCACCAATTTCAATTTATACCGTGTTGTAGGAACACACAGACCAACGCATAACAAAAAGAGACATCTTTTTGACTGTGCATTACTGTTTACACTCAATCAATCAATTTAAAACAATGTTGATTTGTCGATTCAACTGACACAACAAAAGGAGAAAGCGACTATATAACCATTATCATTTCCAATTACAATTCTCCAACCACCTGATCAAACATAGACAAGACAATAATCAAAATCCAATGCCAATACTACTCAACAACTTATGATAGTCGACAAGATAACCGACAGAGTGGGATTGTTGAGTTTATAAAAATCAGTCTCTATACGACTGGACACAATAAATAATCAAGGGTTCGCTCGATCATCAAAACTTAGGGATACTAGAGTGGACCATATCAACAGCAGATGATAACCCTTAGAAACAAGCATGGTGAAACTACAAACCTTAACCCTTAGCTTTGTAATAAAGGGTGACAATTCAACACCAGGTAGGGTAGGAAACAATGCAGAGGAGCAACGATTGATCACTGGATAGTAACAACCACCAAGAACGCACAGAGGCATAACCCTGGATATTTTCAAGAGAGTCGAACCACTTATAACAATGTTGATCACAATGCATTCCCAGTTACTACCAATAACCCTAAAGATTACTTCTTGGCATAATGGCCACCCAATAACCAACTGTGCTAATGCCAATCCCAAAAAATAAAACCATGACCAGGTGAAAATATATGCAATGACTGAAATGTGTTTCTAAATATACAAAGCAACCCCATAGCACCGAATACAACTGGATATGGTTACCACAACTTTGAGGAGGTGGAAAACAAGGTTAAACAGAGTGAAACTCTCCAACCAAAATACCCAAAAAGACAACAAAGAGCCATCACAGTTTCCATCACACAGAACAACCAATGAAATCATATCTCCAACCATCAATTTTTCCATTTGAAACGAATAACACACACAGTCATTCCAAATAAAACACCATGCATTTACACGGTTGTCAATCTCATGGAAGACACAAACCAACACATTATCGAGCCAACGTTTCTTTCATTACAGAGCAAATTCATGGATGGGCAAAAAAAACCATACCTGTAACCAATGGCCTTAAAAATGTGAGTTTGTCGATAATTTCCTTTCATTCTTGATTCTTGGAGCTTAACCACAGCAAAAACCATACCTGTAACCAATGGCCTTAAAAATGTGAGTTGGTCGAGCAATTCCTTCCACGCTTGATTCTCGGAGCTTAACCATAGAAAAAACTAAATGTACAATAACCATGCTAGGGTGATGGCCTAGTGGGAGAAGTAAGGAGTGATGTGCATTTACTGCATGTCACTTCCATCCTCTATCTCATTCAATTACGTAGTACACAACAACCAACCAACCATTAATCCATTCCATTAATCCACGCATCAAAACTTGCACACATTTCTTGCCAATTGTGCCACCTGATCCATATTAACTATTACCAAAACCATACTATAACATATATCACATGCGCCTGATATAAATCAATAAAATTGTATAGCCACTAACATTTCTAGTTAGTACTAACATCAATTCCTGTAATTTCAAAGGCATATAGTATAGCATAGCGTAGTTTAGTTCCTTCTTCTTCGATTTTTTTTCCATATTTCTCGTGTCTCTTATTATAACTAACATGTGTCTTGTGCAGGTGTAACAGGTAATAACTCATGGTGCCAATAACAATGTAATAAAAATGAATATAATCCATTCATACATGGAATTTAGAGCTTAGAACAATAGAACCAACACATAAAATCCATTATGGATCTGCCATTAAGTCACAAATAAAACAAATATTTCATCATCAATCATGTAGAACCCTGTAAGTAGTGTCGAAAAGTAGCATAATTATCAAATAAGAACCTTATATGATACTCCAATATACAAGGCGGTCCCACCTACTAGTATTATATATTGTTATCTTAGTTTAAATAATAGGCTTTAGCAATACTTTGCGGGCGAAATCCTCGTTGCGATTTTTATCGTAAACAGAGATGAAGTCCTGAAGTTCCAAAGACACATAACACTCATCTACAGAGACACATAGCACTCATTTATACTAACATGTGGCATTCATCTATGGTGATACATGACATCCATTAGTCGTTGACACATGGCACTCATTTCGATAATTTTTCATCGCGTCATTTTCCCCATTCTAGGTGCCACATGTCACCCTTCTTTTCATGACACGTCATTGATCATGACGTCACATCAGCCACATCACTCTAGGGAAATTTCCTCTAGGATATTTTGATTGAGACTTAACAAAATTTCCAAAAGAGCTAGATTACAAAATCCTGAACGTGATAAATCAAAGAAACCAAATTTCTATGAACCCCTGAAGTACCGGAGCCTCGAACAACTGAAGTGGGTCTTGAACTACAATGTCACTCTGTAGAATTGTCACTCTGGGAGATTCTCAAACTCAACATTCACAGTCCCGATACTCCTGAAATATTTAATGATTAAAGTATCAATATCGATTTAATTAGCATAAGTGGTGGTTAATGACTCCAGGCCTCCAGGAGATATGAATATTCTTCCCTCCAAAAATCCTGAACACTGAAATCCTGGAATGGCTTATCTCCGTTAATGGCATATTTTAAAATTTGAAAGGGGCACCAAACTAGGGAGTGTCGAGCCAGTCCACGTCATGATATTGCCCATATGGAAGTAGTTCAATGATAACCAATAGGTACAGAATAGAATTTATGGAATCCGTACCCTGCAACGCCAAACCAGGATTGGAGAAACTATAATCCAGACTACGGAAATAATATTACAGACTCTGGGAAAACACCAAATGATTTACTTCTTTCACTGCCAATACATTCAATTATCTCCATTGGCCTCCAATAGTTCACATGCATTCCCATGATCAATACAAAACTCATTTTTGTCACTCGTAGTCATTTTATTTCATATCTCAGTTTGCTCCAACACATGCATCAATCTAATTATATCACAAATAACAGTTTTTAATTGTTTAGTTCAAGACTCTTTTAAGTTTAAATCATAATAAGTGGTATTTTATGTGTGATAAGAAACACTCTTTTTTATTAAGTCAAGTGTGAAGTATACATTACTATACTTTAGCAGTTTCCAGTTAAATTAATAATTTGTTTTACAACTGGTAGTGTAGAGTTAAGTCTCGGTCCCATATGGACGAGAGCCTCTAAAACTCTTATAAATATGTAGTTATTGTATGTTTTGAGGGTTGATTTTTTGGGGAGAAAAATATCAATACAACAACTAGTTGGACCCATTCTGTGCATGGATTAATTCTCTCTACCTGGTGAAGATACTATTGATGACAATGTGTTTGTGTTCAAATTTGTATGTGTTTCTTATCTTGAATATAGTTTTGATTTGTGAAAAATATGTTTATTTTCCTTTAGCTATTGTATAAATTGTCTTTATTAATATGCAACATGTGATAACCTCTATGATTTGATAAAGATTTCTTTTTATTACAACAGATGGGAATGATTGTGTTTTTGGTACATGTTTAATGCTTGAAATGACATTTTAAGACATAAACTTCTAGTAGCAGGTTGTTCATTGAATGGTTTGTTGTTTTTCTTTGTTTTTTACCTTTATTGTCTCACTTTTCTATCCTTAGTGTTCCACGAGCCAAGGAGGAACCTCGTCCATGTCATTTTTCCAACCAAACTATGCTCATTTCTTGGTAAACCAACCCTCTAACTTACCCATAAATAAAAAAACCAACCATTCATAACTTGACATGGCATAGCTCTTCCCTTTAGCAGTCAGGTGCAAACTTTAGGACCAACATCTTCTGGCGCCATTTTCGGGGAATGGAGTAATGAAATATATTTATTTGGGAGAATGAAAATGATCAAATCTGACCTTTGATGGTGAAAAAATATCATACATATTCAAAATTCCATTTTTCACCTGGCGACTCCACTAAGTAAACTTCAAAAAATAAATATTGGCTCCTAGAAAAGGACTCAAGAAGTCCAAATTTGAGCACATCAAAGCCACTAAGGCTCATCCTAACCCTGAGAATGAAACAATAGTCTCTAAGCCAGAAACAAAACTAAGAAAATCCACCTTATCTAAGAGATATATCTCACCCCTCAAGGGTAGAGCTGCACCTCAAGAATATATTGTTCTTCACCATCACAAGCAACTTGAATTTTCTATCACTGAGAATCATAATTCCAAGGAACCATAGACACCTTCAACTCATGCATCTACTTTATCATCTAGTCCAACATCCACCCCTGTATCTCCAATAAATATATAGATTCATATTTCCGAATCAATGGCTATTAATAGGATGGATTCCATAATTGTTGTCAAATATGCACCCCTAGTTCTATACGTAGGCTTGCATGTACTCCTAGTGATCTAACTGGATCTATGAATGCCTAAAAATCAAATTTCTTAGAATTAGATGAAACTAGCGCCATTGGGTTGAGCTCATCATGCCCATTCCTTCCATATATTATTTTCCGAAAATGGACACTATATGAGAAAGTTATCATGTTCTGATCGATTTCGCAAACAAGGAAAAAGTCAAAGTCAAAGTCAACATTCAACATTCAAAGTAAATGGATGATGTCAAAAATACATCATGTTGATGTCAGCATGACACGTGGCATCACCAGAGGCTAACACATGGAAGTCATTTTTTTCTTTTTAAGGGGTAATTTGTCCCAATAAAAAAGTGACATGTGGCATCCTATAGAGGTGACATGTGGCACCTTCTAGAAGGTTAACCAAATTTGGTGGATTCCTCCAAATTTTGTGGTTCCACCAAATCTGGTGGATATCCTCTAAATATGGCGGAATCTCACTAAATATGGCTAACTAGTGCTAATTTTGGAAACTTTCCCTAAATTTGACAAAGTCTGGCTTATTTAGCCAGGCATAGAAATCGACAAAAAATAATTTTTCGAGGCACAAAAATTGAGAAAAAATATTTTTATGCATGCAAATTGAGACTGTATGGATATGACAAGGTAGTCGACCAGAAAAGCACCTCTAGAGTCTGAACTGAAAAGTGCCTCCAGAGCCCAAATTGTCAATCCAAGCATAGTCAAATTTATACTAAAAGGTCTTAGAATTTCCTGTTCCAGCCAATGATGATGTTTGTTTCTGTCCAGAAGTTGCATATCTGAAAGGTGGTTTCATGATTTGTTATGTAAGTTTTAATTTTGTATTCTTAAAGAATTGAATATTAATAAGAAGCCTTCCCCATTGAGACTGCAAGATACCAGATATATAAAATATGCAGAACAGAAACGAAATGATAGAAATAACAGAATAACAGTGAAATATCCAGCATAATCTTCACAATACACAGAAATGATATACGAA
>JZKD02S1659471.1:368774-381288 GCA_000966675.3 Picea glauca
GGTCTTCTTACATCCGCCTTATTCTATTTTATTGAAAGGTCTTATTAATATTGACCTTTATTACATCCGAATACATTAATCTACCTATGTGCGGGTTAGGACCTTAACAGAGACAAAGGCTCGAAGACGTAGGAAAACGTGTGTTGAACTCTGTTAACAATATTGGTGTTATGGTTTGTTGTTTTTACTTCTTATATGGCTGCAACATTATTTAAATAAGCTTCTTCCTTTATTTCGTAAATGCTAAAACAACTCATGCATAAACTTAACCAAGTCTTTAAAAGATCATTTTCAGATCAAGTGGTATCAGAGCAGGTTGGCAGTTGGTTGTTTGAGTTTGCATGATTACCAGGGAAAAGCGTGTAGAAGGACATCCAGATATTAGATTAAGAAAGGATACATCTCAAAGTGATAATATGGCATCGGAATAAGGTCTTTGTCAAAATTAAAGAGAGTTTCAAAGAACTTTCTTTTCCATGTTGGAGATGGTAAAAGTGTTTTATGATGATTACTTGGAACGAAAGAGACAGGTTCAAGGGGAATATTCAAAGAAAGCCAAAAGTGAAAAAGGAGAGGACCCTCCTAAAAATCGTCCTTCACCTCCTTCATATCCATCATCATCTTCTTATTCAAGTGAAAGTTCAAATTCTACTGCAAGAAACCATTCTTATAAACATAAGCCTGATATGCCATTACTTAAACTTGATGTAAAATTTGTTTTACCTATGTATGATGGCAAAGTTAATGATGAGAAACTTGATAATTGGGTTAGACAGAGGGAGGTATATTGTAATGTGCAGCAAATCAAATATGAGGAAACCAAAATCACATTGGCATCACATTGTTTTGAAATCACATCTCTCATCTCGTGGCAAAGTAAAATGCAACATGGAACTCAACAAGTCAGTAAGATTTTTCCATCATGGAATGATTTTATTTCCGCACTTAGAAAATAGTTCTATCCTTTGGGGTATAAGGAAAAGGATTTAATTGAATGGAAAAGTCTTAAGTTAAGAAAAGGACAGTTAGTGAAGGAATACACAGATGGATTTTGTAAGATGGCTTTGATGTTAGATGTTCCACTAACTACACAAGGAACTCTTATGAAGTATATAGGAGGTTTGCCTACTTATATTCGTAATATTGTATTTATGTTTCGACCTAATAATATTGATGAGTTTTTTGTCCAAGAAACATATATTGAAGCTGGAAAAATGGAGTTAGTGTATCAGGGGAAACATCTTCAAAGAAAGATGGCAAAGGAAAAGGGAATGGGAAGAAAGAAAATTCAGCGATAGTGAAGGAAGAGAATCTTTCTTGTAAGCATTACAAGAAAGAAGGGCACAATGTTGAGAATTGATGGAAATTGCACCCAGAGAAGAGACAAAAGTGGTTCAAAAAGAGGAAAGGGAGGCAAACAGCTACAACAACAACACTACAAATAGACTTAGGGTATGATTCAGTTGATGAGTCTAAAATAACAACAGTTGGTTTGAGAGGTAAAATTGGTGATGATTTTGATTCAAGAAGTAAATTGTTTCATATAAGGGTCATAATGAACCATACTAAGATCGACACACTAATAGATAGTGGATCTCAATCTAACTTAATTTCAGAAGAGGTGGTTAAGAAATTGGTATTAAACACTAAGATGCATCACAAACCCTATTCACTTAATTGGATAAGAAAATATCAAAAATTGCCCATAAAAAAGCAATGTATCGGAAATTTTGCAATTACATCTAAATATGTGGATTAAGTAATATGTGATGTGGTGTTGCTAGAAACATGTGGAATGGTCATAGGAAACCCTTATTTGAATGATCACAAATCAATCTTCTACAGGGAACAAAATCAATATCACTTAACTAAAAAAGTAAATGAATATGTTGTACATGCTCATCACATAAAAGAAAATCAATCTCTTCTAACAATGGAACAATTAAAGGAGGCCTATGCAAGAAATACACCTATAATTGTGCCAATTAAAGTAGTTGATATTAATCATGAACATGAGATGGTTGTAGAATGGAAGTTCAATCATACGTTTCTTCAAGATAACTTAATGGCGTCCAAGCATGTCAAACATATTGGTTAATTTACAGTCATATTTATGATGTTATCGTTGCTAATGTTTTCTACATGGATGGTAGTGGATTCAGTAAGATGTGAATGATTTCAAGTGACTAACAATATTCTTTCATTTTTCATGGTTATTATGCAGTTGATTATGATGCAACAAGTGCGCAGGATAGAGTTTAAAGAGAAAGGATATGTGGGGAGGCCTATCCCACACTTGATGACTAGTTAATATCCTTTTGGAGGAACAAAAGTTCTTAGTGGGGTGGCATGATCCAAATGAATCCAAGAAGGCCTAAAAATCAAATTTATAGAAATTAGACGAAACCAACACCATTTAATCAGGCTCGTCACGTCAATTCTGACCCTATATTTTTTCAGAAAATGGACACCGTATGTGAAATTTGTCTCATTCTGGTCGATTTCCCAAACAAGAAAAAAGTCAAAGTCCAAGTCAATGGTCAAAGTCAATGAATGATTGTTGGTGTATATATATGTTTAGTATATTTCACTCATTTATATGTCAATCTGGGATCCATACTCAAAAGAGTTGTTACAACATATGTGCCGAAAACAAGTAACCTATCTATGTATGTTGTATCTAGCTAAATCAGGAAATAATTAACAACATAACACTCTATTTTTAGAATATCTAAATATTTCACACAACTTCAAACCCAAAAGGTAAAGCTTATAAAAAACTCTTAAACAAACACTCAATTTAAAAGGCTCTTGCTTAGGTAACAAGTATGTTCATTATAGGCTCATGAAATGAAGGGATGAACTGAGATCTTTCTTCTTGTAGCAATTGAAATAGAAATTAGCAATTCACTTTATTCACTCTTAGAGAGAAACCAATCATAACTCTATCAATTTCAATCAAACCTTATTTAATACAGGAAACATTCAATATGATTCAGAGACTTCATTACATGGAGCATGAAGGTGATAGATGAACTCTTATGGTTCATGTACCTGCTAACAACATCACAATCATAAATTCAAAATAATAACAATTGCTTACTTAACAATCCCACACATCTATCCAACTCTTGCTAACTAAATATCAATCTGAAGAAATGGAAATGGAATTATCTACTCTGGTCAATGTATAACCATTCACTCACACTGATTCAAAATCAAATAAATCACTACTGTACTTGGAAAGTTTATGCCTTTAAAATAATTTGCAACACACAACTATTAAGTTTTCACACTTACACAATTAACTCACAACACAAAAAGACATGTACAGGGAGGCTTACCTTGGCTAGGGCGGTGGGCCCTTTCCGAACCAACAAGGTATCTCTGAATAATTATAGACTAAAACACTTTACTCATACTCATGAATTGCATAAAATAGCATTTGCATTCCTTCAATTGATTAAGTGAATCATGAGTTCAACATTTCATTTCCCAGCATAACAATGTACATCATTGTTTACTTGCTACTTACTTTCTATCATCTACACAACATCCCTTTTAAAGAAGGTTAACCGTTATAACCAAGGTCTGAGGATAATTATCAAATGTTTTCAAAATATTACAATTGGTAATTCATATCGTATCTCAAGGGATGGGATTCATCCTCATGACACGAAGTGCATGAGTGATGAAGTCTATCGTGACATTCAAACTATCTAAGGATACTTCCATCCAACTAAATTCTTGGAATCACCACCAACATACTCGTTAAACACGTGAATTCTGTAGACAGGGGTTTAGTACCAGACTAGCACAATCATAAATTTGGGTATCAGACTAGCGCAATAGTAGTATCAAAAAAGGTGCATATCTAGTACTGAGGGAGGAGAAAATATGGTACCAGAAGAGGCACAAAGTAGTGGTACTATATCACTATAGAGTACCGGATCAGGAGGAGTATTGGTACCATATCAGTTAGAGTACTGGATTAGGTGGAGTACTAAATCAGGCGGAGTACCGGATCAAGTGGAGTATCAGATCAAGCACTTGTTGCAGTACTAAACCAGCGGTAGTACCAAATGGAGGTTCTTAATTAATAGTCAAAGTGATTAGGAGCATAATAATCAACCATTTAATTCCAATTTAATAAAAAAATCAAACAAATCATGTTTTAACATGGATTACCTCTCTATGCACATGGAAAAGGTCACAAAGTAGGTTTGTGGAGGAAATGGTCAATCATATAAACATATCATAGGTAAAATAGACTCATATAGAGGATAATATAGGATAATAGAAGTGACAAAATGGAGACTCAACATTTCCCCCATGCTAAAGTCATTGCATGTCTTCATGCAACAATGTCAAAATTTATACTCAAAACTTTGAAAAACTAAATCATCTCCCATCCTATCTAAACATCATTTATCTGGTTGTAGGATGTTGAGACCAAAAGCTTCACTCCTAAGTTCCTTATTAATAACCCTGGTGTATTGGATCAAACATAAAACTTTGTTGATTTTAGCAGAGACCTCTTCTTATGCATCTTGTAAACTTAAGTTGTATTCTTTCAATTGTGCATTAACTGCCTTAATATGCCTATCCAACACTTGGTACTTTGTAACCTCTTGTTTCATTTTATCATTCGGTTTTGTCAGTTTCCTAGCCTTCACTATAAATTCTTGTCTTCTTAGAGAATTGTCAGGATCAGATGTGGTTGTTTGTTCAGTCACCTCCTCTCAGGCTTCCTTTTCCTTTCTTATATCTCTTAAGGTTTCTGTCACTAACCCATCGGTCTCAGTGATCATTTCTCCATAGCCACTTTCTTTCTCTGGAGAAGTCGGAATATAAATAGGTTCTTCTGGAAGAGAAGGGACATGTGGAACTATTATCTGTTTGGCCATGCTCCTTGTGATTCTTCATACATGAAGCGAGGATTCCTCATATTTGCTAACAGGGGTGGAAGTATCTTCAAATAATTTCTTCTTATTTGTTTAGTAGAATTTATAGGAAACGGGACCTATTTCTCTTGTACATATTTGATTTTCACCTTGGAGGACTGAAGTGTAGGTTCTAGAGTTTGTTCTTGCTGAACATTCCTTGTTTCCATTCTGGAGGACTGAGGTGTAGGCTTTGAGATTTTTTTCTTTTGAACCTTCCTCGTTTTAAGCTTCCCCTTACTTCCACTTGTCATCTTAGGAGTCTTCTCCAACTCACTAATTGACTCTTGAGGAAACACAATAGCTACTTGAGGGGTCTTCTCCAATGCATTAACCGATTATTGAGGGAACTCAACAGTTGCCTCCGGGGCATCATGTGAAACTTCCTTTTGACCTATTTTCTTCCTTTTTCTCTTTTCATTTCATGGTAGTTTATTGTTAGGGGTCGAGGTTGGACTTGGTCCTTTAGATTGGGTAGGCGTCTCCTTCATAGATGTAGCGGGCTCTGCTAAGAATTGTTCTGTTGGAACACCCTTCTTTTGAAACTTTTTCCTTCTCTAAATGTTTAGTTCATGGGGATTTTACAACTTGTTAACTGGCTCTAGTGATAATTCAATGGTTGCCTCAGGAGAAATATTCAATCATTCACCTTGCCCAGATTCCTTCCTTTTCTGTCTTTTAGTTTTTGGAATCAGGGCTGGACTTATTTTATGAGATTGGGAGGTTTTCTTCTTTTTGGATGCAATAGGATCCTCCACAATAGACTTATCCTTAACCAATTCATCAATAGGATGGGATGTGCTAGGTGTAACAATAGCTTCTTCACCTCCTAACTTCTTCCCTTTGTTTTTATTTGTCTTTCTACTGGACCCCTCACTATATGCCTATGTTTCTTGTTCTTCTATAGATTTAGACACCTTCTTGAGAGAACAAATTTTGAAGTAGTTGTTTCAAACAACTGCCTTGTTTTCTCGAGGCATGGACAACCAATAGTTTCATTAGGCCATGGTGATGGATACTAGTTTCAGGTTTCTTGGATGTTGATTTAACTCCTCTCAAAATTTTATTTAAACTCATCCAGAGTAAGTTGGAAAAATTGATTTGTGGCCCTCCTTCAAAATGTGACTGTTGGTCCTAAGGTCTGAACCTGACTGCTAAAGGGAAAAGATAGGCCACCTATCCATTTAGAATGATTGTTTCTTTAACTTTTTGTTGAATGGTCAGAGGGTTATTCTATCAAGACAAAGGAAAGGTTGGGTTGGTAGAACGATATGGATGAGGGCCCTCCTTGTTTTTTGGCACACTAATGACAGACCAGTGAAATAATAGAAAACAAAGAGAAATAACAAACTACTCAATGAATAATCTGCTACAAGAAGTTCAATACTTAAAATATCATTTCAAGACATTAAACATGTATCAAAACACAATAACTCCCATAGATTGCAAAAAAAAAATCTTCACCAAAGAATTAGCTGTCTGACAGGTTGCATATCAGTAAAAATAAGTCATACAATAGCTAAAAGGAAATGAAATGTACGTTGCACAAATCAAAAACTGTATTCAAGATAAGAATAAAAACACATGAAGAGTTGAATGAAACACTGTCATCAAGAGTATGTTCACTAGGTAAATATATTTAATCCATGCATAAATGGGTCCAACCAGTCTGTTGTATTGTTATTCTTTCCTCAAAAATCTGATCCTTACAATATCCCAAAAATGACTATTTAAAAGAGTTGCATAGGATTTTGTCCTTAGGGGGTTGTTCGTTAAACAAATTATTAACTGCACTAATATGCTGAATTTAATCAACAATAGTGTTTCTTATCTCACACAGAAGGCCACTCTTGCATCTAATCTAGGAAAATGCTTGACTTACTCAAAATAAAACTACTACTGTCTCTGAGACAGAATCGATGCATGATGAAGGAACTAAATGGCCAAAATAGGCCTTGGTGTGACATAGCCACTACCTGGGTAAAAAAATTTCGTTTAGTTCTCGACAATGAGAATCCCTGAAGCTTGCATCAACAACATGAAAACCCCGAGCAATGGTTCTTTCATTCGTCTATACGGTTCTCTATACCTAACCGTGGTTGTTTCCTGATGACAACTTCAGGTTTTCGGGGTTTTGTCATTTCTAATGTCGAGGGTTCCTATGCCCTCAATTCTCCGATTCACAATGCACTCCAACTTCCACTAGCCCCCCTTGGGCTAGTCCTTTGAGTCCAT
Organism: Picea glauca; assembly: GCA_000966675.3. Classification (NCBI taxonomy): domain Eukaryota; kingdom Viridiplantae; phylum Streptophyta; class Pinopsida; order Pinales; family Pinaceae; genus Picea; species Picea glauca. The sequence goes on from JZKD02S1659471.1 coordinate 375,953, forward strand.
ATGATCTCCCTCTATATGACTGTAGCCATAGCTCCTCATCAGGGTTTTGACACTCGTGATGTCCCAACAATTTGGTTCACCGATCTTCGATTCCCGATATGCTCCTCTGCTACCTTGGCCTTCCAGGCTAAGTCTTTAGTCCACGTGACCTCTATCTCACAAGACCACAATATTGTCCCCCATCGGAGTTTAGGTTTTTCCAATGTTGAAATGCAAACGTCCCTAGGACTCACGATTCCTCGAATCGCGACGCGTCCTTTACGTGCTAGCTCTCCTGGCTAGGCTCCTAGATCACATGACCATGATCCCCGTGATCGTAGTCTTATCCCTTGTCGGGACTACGGGGTTTTCAATGCCAAAATGTATGGGCTCACAGGATTCCCGATCCTTCGAATCCCGTCTTCCCGCTATGCTAACAGCTGGCCCCCACAATGGCGCTTCCTACTTCTCTAGTATACTGATGGCTGGCTTCCACTCATTGGGGTTTCGAGCGTCACGTTTCCAAAATACATAAATAAATTTTCATCAAGATTCCTGATATCCCGATGACACAAACGTCGATCAACAACATCCTGTCGGGACCTTTCCCTGTCAGCGTCGATTGCTGCCACACGTCTTCTTCTGATGGACGGTCCCGATTTCTTCGGGATTTTGAGACTTATGATGTCCCAATTCTCATGGCCTCGGGAAATTTGATTTCCTGATGCCGAATATCCTGACTCCCGACAGTAACCTCGATCTCTGCCACGTGCATCCTCAATGGGCGGTTCAAATCTTCCCGACATTTCGAGACTTGAAGTGTCTCGATTTTCTTGTCCTTGATAATCCTGATATGCCGATGGCTGGACTCCCGATGGTAACCCTCGGACAGCTCCGGACCAATCCGACGGCTGACGGGTAATTGGACCAAGATCTAACGGTCTAGATCCGTCCTTCTTGCATGCACTATAGAGACTAAACTCTAAGCATCTTAACCCGATCCAACGGCCGACGGGATTCCTGAATGAGATCCAACGGCTCATATTGTCCCATCTTAAGAATTCTTCCACTACTTCATAGGTGTGGAAGGGTCGATGGTCCAAATGTTCTCATGGACCTTAGGGGACCTATGATCCCGATTTCCTCACTATTCATGAAGATAGAGGAAAAAGGGCAAGAGGAGTAACGATCTTACTACTTTCGTCAATCTGATGGTCGTGAATGACCATGGTTTATCCGACAAGATCTCATCCATCGGTTTGTTACTTATCCCTACGTTGCTACTTCGAAATCTGAAGAGGGTCGTTCCTCCTCATACAAGGTTATTAAGACTTGCGCGTTCAAGTCCTTTTTCTGGGTTCTTGGTGAACCTTTCTAAGGAGGGAAAGTCTCTGTGACGAGATCTCTTCCAGGGCATCCCTGGAGACAGGTAAGGGAAAACAACTTCTCGAGAATGGGTTGGAAGCCTAACTTAGTTCAACCTAGGCATAATTTGATTCCTTTATCAACGTACGTCATGCATGGTTTCCTCTGTTATGAGCATATATCTATTCATTCTTATCCAACACTGCACAAACATTCTTACACAGAAATCATTCACAATTTCACAGTTCTATGAGCATACACATATATATATCATTCTATGAATTTCAAGATGCAATATGTAAAACACTTATCAGAAATAACACTAGAAATGGGTGCGACTACTGAGAGGGGTTCTTTTTTCCACCCAACCATAGGCGTAGCGACTCCCAGTGGATTTACCACTATCCACCCCCGAGCTGAGACCATGACGTCATGAGACTGCATCTCTCTGTCTACCAGTGACTAGGAGCGAGGGTTGTAATCCTTCCTCTCTGCTATCACTCACTCTGCGTAATGTCAGAGTTCCCCTCGCGTCTCTCCCCACAATCGCTTCTTCCATATGACTTATCCTCTCACGATGTTGCATGTGGCATGATTACCCTCACGCCGACCAGGCCTAATGGATCTATATGGGTGGTTCACCATCCCATCCCTCATCAAGCCACCCGCCTACGAGCCTGTGAGACATTAAATTTGGGGGCCAGTGAGCCGCTTTTGGTTCTCCAGGCCATTGGAGTCCAAATACGGTATTAATTCTCGGTGGAAGTTAACGCCACCTTTTCATGTGCCTTCCACCGCCATCATGGTCTCTTTTCTGCACATCCCCTCTCAGCAGTCCTGCAATAAGTTCAAAATGTCATTCACATTTATTGACCTTTTCCTCAAGGTCCCTTTTACATCACATATCCATTTTTATGAGTTTTCCATAGTTCTTGGCCAGTCTAGTTATATTTACAAGCTGGGGGAAATAGGGTGTTACAATTCCCTCCCCCTTAAAAGGAACATCGTCCTCGATGTTCTTATCTACTAACGTGAATTGCATGTACATAAGTAAACAAAATCGGATATGCCTATCTCATGGCATCCTCCATTTCCCATGTAGCCTCATCTGGGCCAAAATGTTTCCATTGCACCTTGACCTGTGCAATGGTTCTGTTCCGGAGCAGGGTTTCCTTTATGTCCAGTATGCATTGGGGTTCTGGTATAAATTCTCCCTCCAAGTCCACCTGGATCACAGACCAGTCAATTAAATGATTAACATCACGTACGTATTTCTTCAATAATGAAACATGGAAAACATTATGTTCTTTTACTATGGGAGGAAGTGCTAGCCGATAGGCTACAGGTCCCACTCTGTCTAGAACCTCAAAGGGTCCAGAATACTGGGGTGCCAATTTGGCACAAGCTCCCATTTCTAGGGAACTCCTTCTGGGCTTAATTCTGAGATATACATGGTCTCCTATTTTGAGCTCTCTTGGAGTTCTCTTTTGATCAGCATAACTTTTATGTCGGTTCTGAGCGATCTTCAGATTTTGTTTTATCTAAGCTACTCGTTGTTCCATTTCTTTCAGCATGTCGGGTCCAAAAGATATCCTGTTTACAAGATTACTCCAGCTGACTAGAGTATTACACGACCTACCATAGAGGACCTCGAAGGGACTCATCTTTAAGGATGCTTGGTAGCCATTGTTGTAGGCAAATTCTACCAATGGCAGGTAGTCTTCACATTTCCTAGGTTGATGCATCACATGCATCCTTAACATATCCTCTAATATTTGATTCACTCTTTCTGTCTGTCCGTCAGTTTGAGGGTGATAGGTGGTGCTAAACAACAATTTAGTTTCTAATCCCGCCATCAGTGATTTCCAGAAATTGAAAGTAAATTTGGTGTCTCTGTCAGATATTATCTCCCTCGGCATGTTGTGCAGTCAAAACACCTCTTTCATGAATACCTGGGCGATATCTATCACCTTGCAGGTCGATTTGATGGGGATGAAATGAGCGGACTTACTTAGTTTATCCACCACCACCATAATGGCATCATTCTGTTTAGTCGAAGTTGGTAATCCAGTGATAAAATCCATGGAGATGGTTTCCCATTTCCATTTTGGGATGGGTAAAGGGTGTAATAGTCCTGCTGGATGTCGATGTTCTGCTTTAACCTATTGGCATTCTATGCATTCAGCCAAATATTTGGCTACATCCTTCTTCAATCCTGGCCAATAAAATTGTTTCCGGGTGGCAGTAATCATTTTCTGGTATCCTGGGTGACCAGTGTAGGGTCTTTTATGTAGTTCATCCATGATGAACCTCTTCAAGTCGTCACTATTGGGAATGTACAGTCTATCTCTGTAGGTGAGCAGACCTCCTTCGGTCATCTAATAACCTTCATATTTTTCTCCAGTGGGTTCTTGTTGTAGGTATAGGGTCACATTTCGGACGAAGGGATCTGTTTCTTGTGCCTTTTTGACTCTGTTCTTGACATATGTATCGTAGGTACTCACTGTTTACAGGTGAATCATTTTCATGCTTCTGCTTAGGGCATCGACCACCCTATTTTCCTTCCCTTTAATGTGTTTGATTTCAAAATCAAATTCGCTAAGGAGGGCCATCCATCTAGCTTGTTTAGCATTGAGCTTGGGTTGATCAAACAAATACTGTAATCCACAGTGATTTGTCATAAGCATAAACTTCCTTCCCAGGAGGTAATGCCTCCACATTTTTAAGGTGTGTACTATGGTAGCCAGTTCCAGATCATGAGTCACATAATTGACCTCATGTTCATTCAATTTTTGAGATTCATAATAGATCACCTTTCCTTCCTGCATAAGGAATCCCCCGAGCCCTTCCTTACAAGCATCCGTGCACGCAAGGAAGTCAACTTCTGGGTCTGCTATTTTCAACACGGGTGCGTGGGTTAGTAAATGTTTCAAGGTTTGAAATCTTTCTTCATAGTGTTGATTCCACAGGAATTTTTTCCCCTTCCTCTGGAGGGCAGTGATTGGACAACCAATCTTGGAGAAATCTTTTATAAATCTCCTATAGTATCTCGCCAATCCCATAAAGGATTTGATGTCTGAGACATCCTTTGGGGTAGGCCATTCCATGATAGACCTGATCTTGTTAGGATATAATGCTACCCCTTCCTCGGACAGAACATGTCCCAAGTAGTGTATTTGCTTTTGAAAGAAGTCACATTTACTGAATTTGGCATAGAGTTGATGCTCTCTTAGAACTTGCAGCACAAGTCTAAGATGCTCTTCATGTTCTTCTCTATTTTTAGATTAGATTAATATATCATCAATAAAAACCAGTACAAATTTGTCTAAAAATTTACTGAGTATATTGTTTATTAAGCACATGAAAGTGGCAGGGGCATTGGTTAACCCAAATGGCACTACCACAAACTCATAGTGACTATACCGTGTCTGGAAAGCGGTTTTATGGATGTCTTCACCCTTAATTCGGACTTGATGGTATCCCTACCTCAATTCAATCTTTGAGAAAATAGACGCACCTCCCAGCTGATCGAATAGATTATCGATCCTAGACAACGGGTACTTGTTCTTTATGGTTACTTTATTAAGTTGTCTATAGTCTATACACAGTCTAAGGGTGCCATCCTTCTTTTTCACAAACAGGACTGGTGCTCCCCATGGGGACATGCTGGGTCAAATATAACCCTTATCCATCATTTCTTCCAATTGTAACTTGAGTTCTACTAACTCAGGTGTGCTCATTCGGTAAGGTGTCCTGGACACCAGCACCGCTCCTGGTGCAAGTTCTATTGAGAAGTCTATGTCTCTTCTCGGAGGTAGACCCGATACCTCTTCCAGGAATACATCTCTGTATTCTCTCGGGATAGGGTGATCGTCAAGGCTTGGTTTAGCACCTTCGGTTGTTTTCAACACCTATATTGCATATAGGGGACATCCCTTTCGACAATACTTTCTCATTTGCAGGGCTGATATTTGTCTCACCGAGACCGGTTT
>JZKD02S1659471.1:389099-416831 GCA_000966675.3 Picea glauca
GTCACAAATTGGGTCCAAGCAATATACCCTTGACGGGAAGTTTTTCTCCATTGCCACCATTGCCAACATTCTTGATCTAGATGGAGAACACCATACTAGAGTTTGGCCAAGTCATTTTTGATGTCGTATAAAGAGAAATAATGTTCCATTTGGGTTACCCAACCAGTGGGGTCCAAGCCATCAAATTTGGACACATTTACCCACGGAAGGCGTAGGTCACATTGAATGTGATGGTGCTGAAAGGTATGGGAATGGGAGGAATGTTCACCTTCGGTTTTTGGAGGTGCTTCAGAGAAATGGTCATCTGTAGGGATTTTCAGTTTGGTGCAGAGGGATGCAAAGATAGATTCAAGTTGGGTGGTCAGTTCTTGTTTGACTTCCTCCATTGAGGACTGCATGGTTGTATTTATGGTTGTATTGATGGATGAATTGATGGAGGCAACAATAGCACTGAGTTGTTTCACTTATTTTGGGTCTCGAGGAAACCAGTTTGCAAGGTGTTGAAGAGAGTTTCCAGATCTTGGCTATGGGTATGGGCCATGAGGATGGGTGAACTGAAAATAGGCGGGCAGGGTAAAACATTTTGCCAAAAAATGATATGGATGAATGTGATAAGGGAGGAGAGATGAATCCAATGGAATAGGTCTCAAATAATGGTGAAATTTTTTTCAGTCTGAAGAATACTACAGTGATGAAATCCCCAAATGCTTAACTAAAAAGAAATGTGTATTTACTTGGCAACCTGAACACAGTTGCACGACAATAGATCTGGTCTGTTTTAATTTGTTTATGTTTTTTTCCCCCAAGGGTTAGGTATTCAAGGGTTCTACAGACAAAGGTTTTCCCTATGCTATAGCTCCTTGATATATGTGTGGGGCCCAATAGTAGTACTCGACCCAATATCTTAGGGCTCTAACTAAAGAGGATAGACCGTACCCTTATCCATACTACCCGACTACCCAGGTACTAGAGAGTATCTTCCCAAGTGTTGTTATCAGTGACACTATAGCAGTCTGATGGCTAATAGGTTTATCTAAAGAGGGATTTAGGAAATATGGCCAATCCATACACAGGTGTTATCTGATGTGCTACCACTCGAAGGGGTACTAACAAGGGTTACAAGGGTGGCCAACAGATGTGCTCTTAAAAACCACTTGTATTTCTTGCATGTATGAATCCCTCAACTGTGGGTTTATGCGCGTAATGAAAGATCTCTGTGGCTTAAAGATGTCAGAATACATCTCTACCCTGAAAACAAATTCCCACAATTTCTACCAAGAAAAGTGCTCTGATACCACTTGCAAGATACCAGATATAATAAATATGCAGAACAAAAATAAAATGATAGAAATGGCAGAATAACAGTAATATATCCAGCATAATCTCCACAATAACAAAGAAATGATATAAGAAAAACAACAGAAATAGCACTTTGATTCACAAAGCAATGTTCACTAGCCTCTTTGAGGGGGCAACCTCCAATCGAACAATGCTCTGTTACAATAATCTCCAAGCTAGGGTTTTCATACCCTCGACCCTTATTTATACTAAATATGTCTATCAAGAGAAGCATCTAGAGGAAGATCCTTCTAGAAGCAGAATCTTCTATTAGGTCTTCTTACATCCGCCTTATTCTATTTTATTGAAAGGCCTTTTTAATATTGACCTTTATTACATCTGAATATATTGATCTACCTATGTGCAGGTTAGGACCCTAACATTTGTTCTTTAGTTTTCTCTTGAACTCCTTTTACTTGTCTGAGTGTTAACAAGGGATGAGTACAGTCCTCCTCCCCATAGGGATTTTCTAACCAAAGAGTAAATCCAGTGGCCGGTTGGGTAGAAGGAAAGAGAATAAGCTTTTTACTTTGCCTCCCATTGGAAATTGTCATCTCTCCAGACCGACAACTAATAAACGCATCAGCGGTGGCCAACCAAGGTTGGCCAAGCACTATTGGATGTCTTGGTTTGGAGGATTTGGGATGAATTACTAAGAAATCCACATGGTATTACCAACAGGACAAAGTGACTATTACATCTTCTAGACATCCTTCTAGGTTGATGTCTGATTTGTCTACTAATTCCAACAAATTTTGTGTTGGTCTTAGGTGATTTAGTTGCAGCGTTTTCATGGTGTCAATCGACATAACATTTATTGTTTCTCCTAGATCAATAAGTGTGTTTGGAAAAGAAACACCATTAATTTCTATGGTCACCAATGGATTTACTGGATCATTATATTTGGATGGCATTTATGATATAAATTCTCATAATTGTCCAACCACCTGTATAACAGAAGGCTCCTTCCTCTTCCTCAACTTTTTAATGCAAAGATCCATTACAATATTAGCATAAATAGGTATGTCCTTAATGTCCTGAAGTAGGGTAATATTTACACATATGTTTCTAAGTTCAGTGTCTAGATTATGCCCTAGAGGTACCTCAAATGTCTTCACAAGTAACCTTACTGGATAAGCAGGAGGATTAGTTTTCTAAGGTATTTATGCTGCGCGAGAAGTGTGAGGAGAAATTTCTTGTTGTACAGGGGTGTTTCTTTCTTCATCTAATTGGTTATCCATTTGTTCCTCTCCTTGAACTGCTTGATTATCTATTTGTTCTTCTTCTTGAACTTCTTGATTATCTACTTGTTCTTCTTCTTGAATAACCACAGTAGGACTTGGTTTATTCAAAACCCTCCTTGATCTTAGTTCAATTCCATTAAATGAAGAAGGAGTTATCACATTAGTGGGAAAGGTATGTACTTCAAGATTTTTTATAGGTTGTGTAGGTCTATTATTTGGATTAGGAATGGGTTGTGAAGGAATAGGGGTAGGCCAAGGAGGGTTTGGGATAGGTGCAACTTGCATTTGTTTCTACATACTTGGGTTCATAGGCAATGCAAGTTGTTGATGCAGTCATGGAGGTGGAGGAAGAGCAGGGGGATTAAATCCCGATAGCAATTAATAAATATTGGAATGGTATTGTGGGTAGGTGGAAAAGGTTGTTGGATGAAAGGTAACATTCCCATATGAAGTCCCCCTCCATCCTTGTTTCCAAGGATGGATTTGTGTTTGATGAGGTGACCATTGAGGATAAGACATTGGAGGTACCCATTGTTGTTGTGAATATTGTGTGGTAGGATCTACAAACATATTAGGATTTTTCTGTCTCCATGCCCTCTTGGGGGGATATGATGTGTCCTGAGGTTCTCTCCCTCCCTTGAAAATGGATTTTAGTCCAAGTAAATAAGGGCACTCATTGGTAGGTTATCTTATGTAACGAGGCCACAGATTTTGATAACATTAATGGGACATTCCTTTTCAGGATGACTTTTCCTACACCGCAGACAAAAAATTTCCAAAGTAGCATTTTCTTATTGTTGTTTTATTTTAATTTTAATGGTATCAAGTTGGGAGTTGATGGGGTTTAGGATATTTTTTTTTAATTTCTCTAGTATATTCGCTAATTCTATCCTAGTAACACCTCCTGGTGTGGGTTTAGTAATTTTGTTTATAGGATCCCTTACACTTTTTCCTGTTTTGGCTTGACTGTGGGAGTATCTTTTACAATACTCTGCAATGTTTGCAAATGGATTTTGGTACACATCTCCATAAATCATGAGGTTTAGTACCTAAATGAAATCATCCCTCACACCTTTTAGGAATATGGTTCTAACTGTGGCTGTGTCTAAGGAAATGTTTTTTGTCTTTTGGTAGTTGTATAGGAACCTTTCTAGGTAATCTTCCAAATTTTCTTCCTTGGACTGTTGCATCTTAAATATGTCATTCCTAGCATCCCTAGGTCTGTAGTAATCTTGATATTTTTGGAGGAAAGTCTCCTTCCTTCCATCCCAAGATAATATAGTGTGTTCTCCTAGGCTCATAAACCACCTTAATGCTGAGTATTTTAGTGTGGCTGGAAAGAGTTTTAGTTTTTTTGCATTATCAGTGTAATTATAACTCCTACATAGTATATCAAATCCAAACAAAAATGAATCATGATATTCTATTGACATACCATGGAAGTGAGGCAGTGAGGAAAATGGAATATTATTCATATCAACATCTCTAGTGATGTCTAATATTGGGAATCCAAATGTCTTTGTTTCATTGTTTGCATTTCTCTCTTCATCTTCCATATCTCCAAATAGCACGTTGTAGGGTGTTGGTGATGTCTCCCCACTAAGTGATGGTTCAACCAATGGTTTGTTTGGTATATCTAACTGTTACCTTGTGTGTTTCCCCAATTTCATATGTAACTTCTTCTATCACTACCTTTGTCTCTTTTCCAGCTCCTCCTTCTAATGGGGTCTCTAGTGCTTCCCTCCTTTCTTGTTGTATTATGCTTTTAATCTAAACAATGGCTTCATATTTAGTGCCTTTAGCTGTTGTTTCAATTGCTTCCTTTGAAATTTCTCCTTTGAGAATTGTTCCTGCACAAATTTTAGTTGAATTAGTGGGGGGGGGGGTTTCTTGTTTTGTTTTTTTTTCTAATTTTAATGAAATTTTGGAAGTAATAAATTTACCTTTTCTATCCCTATATCTACTCATAAAAATAAGAAACTCTAATACTAATAAAACACAAAATTTAAACTACCAAAGGTAAGAGGACAACCTGACTCTGGAGGAAACCCCACCAAAGTGGATGTGCAGGTTCTTACCATCTTCTCTCCGCCCTCAGGTTGTCCTTAAATCCAATCCAAACTCATCAAACCAATCAAAATCAAAATGCTACCTAATATCATTTACAACTCCCCCAAAATGGCACAAAACTCTTGGTGTATATATATGCTTAGTATATTGCATTCATTTATATGTCAATATGGGATTCATAATCAAAAGAGTTGTTACACCATATGTGCTGAAAATAGGTAACCTATCTATGTATATTGTATCTAGTTCAATTAGCAAATAATTAATAACATAACACTCTGTTTTTAGAATATTTGAATACTTCACACAACTTCAAACCCAAAAACTAAATCTTATAACAAAAATCTCAAACAAACACTCAATTGAAACGACTCTTGCTTAGATAACAAGTACGTTCATTATAGCCACTTGAAATGAAGGGATGAACTGAGAAATTGCTTCTTGTAGCAATTGAAATAGCAATTAGAAACTCACTTTATTCACTCTTAGAGAGAAACCAATCATAACCCTATTAATTCAAATCAAACCTTCTTTAATACAGGAAATAGTCAATGTGATTGAGAGACTTCATTACATGGAGCATGAAGGTGAGAGATGAAGTCTTATGGTTCCTATATCTACTAATAACATCACAATCATAAAGTCAAAATAATAACAATTGCTTGATTAACAATCCCACACATCTATCCAACTCTTGCTAACTAAATATCAATCTGCAAAAATGGAAATGGAATTATCTACTCTGCTCAATGTATAACCATTCACTCACACTGATTCAAAATCAAATAAATCGGTATTGTACTTAGAAAGTTTATGCCTTTAAAATCATTTGCAACACACAACTATTAAGTTTTCACACTTACACATTTAACTCACAACACACAAAGACATGTATAGAGAGGCTTACCTTTGTTGGGGTGGTGGGCCCTTGTTGAACCAACAAGGTACCTCTAAATAAATTACAGACTAAAACACTTTACTCATACTCATGAATTGCAAAAAATAACATTTTCATTCCTTCAATTGATTAAGTGAATCAAGAGTTCAACATTTCATTTCCCAATATACCAACGTACATCATTCTTTACTTTCTACTTACTTTCTATCATCTACACAACATCCCTTTTAAAGAAGGTTAGCCGCTATAACCAAGTTATGGGGATAATTATCAAAAATTTTCAAAATATTACAATTGGTAATTCATATCATATCTCAAGAGATGTAATTCATCCTCATGACAGGAAGTGCATGAGTGATGAAGTCTATCATGATATTCAAACTATCTAAGGATACTTCCATCCAACTAACTTCTTGGAATCACCACCAGCATACTCGTTCAACACGTGAATCATGTATGCAGAGGTTTAGTACTGAACTAGCACAATCATAAATCTAGGTACCAGAAGAGTTCAACAACAGTACCGGAAGAGGCGCGGAGCTAGTACCGGAAGAGATGGAGAGCTGGTACCGGAAGAGGTGTAGAGTAGTGGCACTCGATCATTGTAGAGTACCATATCAGGAGGATTATTGGTACCAGATCAGGTAAAGTATTGCATCAAGTAGAGTACCGGATCAAGTGGAGTACAAGATCAAGTGAAGTACCAGATCAAGCGATTGTTGCAATACCAGACCAATGGTAGTACTATATGGAGTTTCTTAATTAATAGTCAAAGTGATTAGGAGCATAATAATCAACCATTTAATTCCAATTTAATAAAAAAATCAAACAAATCATATTTTAGCATAGGTTACCTCTCTATGCACATGGAAAAGGTCACAAAGTAGGTTTGTGGAGGAAATGGTCAATCATATACACATATCATAGGTAAAATAGACTCACATAGAGGATAATATACTATAATAGAAGTGTCAAAATGGAGACTCAACAATGATGTCAGTAGTACGTCATGCTGACGTCAGTATGACATGTGGAAACACCAGAGGATGACATGTCAAAGTCATTTTTGGATTTTTAGGGGTGATTTGGCCCAATAAAAAAGTGGCACATGGCACCATACAGAGGTGAAATGTGGAACCTTCTAGAAGGTCAACCAAATCTGGCAGATTTCCCCAAATCTGGTGGTTCCACCAAATGTGGTGGAGATCCTCTAAATCTGGCTGAATCTTGCTAAATCTAGTTTACTTGCACTAAGTTTAGAAACTGTCCTTAAATTTGGCATAATCTAGCTTATTTAGCCGGGAACAGAAATCGAGAAATATTAAAAAATAATTGCACACAAATCGAGACTGTATGGATCTGAAAGGGTGCAACATTTGGATTCGTGCTAAGGGGAGGCCCCAAGGGACTCTTCAGAAGCAATTCAAATTTATACTCAAAATTTACATAATTTCAAGGGTATCTATATATAGATTTCATTTTTGCATCTGAGTAGTCGAATAGAAAAGTGCCTCCAGAGCCCAAACTATTGATCCAAGCATAGTGGACTTTATACTAAAAAATATCATAATTTCATGTTCCAGCCAATGGTGATGTTTGTTTCTATCAAATATGAAAGGTGGTTTCAGGAGATGTTATGTAAGTATTTATTTTGTATTCTTAAATCATTGAATATTAACAAGAAGCCTTCCCCAATGAGACAAAGGCTCGGAGATGTAGGAAAACTTGTGTCGAACTCCGTTAAAAATATTGGTGTTATGGTTTGTTGTTTTTACTTCTTATATGGATGCATCATTTTTTAATTAAGATTCTTCTCTTAAATCATAAATGGTAAAACAACTCATGCATAAACTTAACCAAGTCTTTAAAAGATCATTTTCGTATCACCCAGCCACAGATTACATGAAATATTTTCCCAGATATAATGGGGAAGGGGATGTCACAACTGAGAAACATCTGGTATGCTTCTGCAGATTTGCAGACAACTTTAATATTGACTATGTAGATGTGTGGATGAGGTTTTTTATACAAAGTATTGATGGGGAGGTAAGAAAATGGTTCCAGGGCCTCCCTCTAACCTCCATTGCAGATATTGATGTGTTAGATGAGGCTTTCATAAAGAAATGGGGAGATAGAAAGGATTATCTATATTACATCACTGAGTTTGGGGCCCTTAAGAGAAAGAATGGTGACTCTATTTCGGACTTCACCAAGATATTTAATAAGATGTATAGTATAATCCCAAATGAGATAAAACCAACTGAAGCCTCTGCCAAGATCACTTATGCCAATGAATTTGATGTAGAATTCTCTCTTATGTTGAGGGAGAGAAGATCCAGTACCTTTCTATCCATGAAAGAAGAAACCATTGAGGTTGAATCTAACATCTTGGCATCAGACCGATTAAAGACCATATCTGAAAAGGAAGAGAAGAAACAAAGAGAGGATTCCCCTACCTCCTCTAACCCAACCACATATGATTCTAAACTTGATGAAATGACCAAAACTTTGAAGGATCTAACATCTAAAATAGCTAAGCTAAAATGGGAATCTAAACAACGAAAAAAATATTTTCAAAGGGTTGGGAACATAAATCCCAACCTGTTGAGAGGGCCAAATGATGCCCCTTAGATAATGTAGAGAGAGAGGAGGAATGTTGATGACCAAAGAGTAGTACCTCCTTTCCAAAATAATCAGATTGAGGAGATGGATGCAGACAGTGATGTTGTGGATGATGTTGTTGTGTTTTTTAATGAATCATATTTTCACAGCAGTCACCTAACGCGACAAGAGTATGAGGTAGCCCAACCATTAAATCAATTTGATGTTGAGATAGGGGAAGATAGAGTTATTCAAGGCCATCCCCAAAAGAAATATAACTTGAGGCCTAGATTTGGTGCTCCCAAAGCCACCATCTCTGATCAGAACAGAAAAACAAAGGTTCCTCCCAAGCCAAATCCAAGCAAATGTGTAGTGGATAAAGCTCACCAGCCTCCTCCATTTAAACATGTTGTCCTAGAAGTGAAATAAGTTGATAGGCCACAAGCATATTTCACCCTAGAGCATTAGTTGAGCAATATCAAGATCCTTGTACCTCTATCAGAATTGTTGAAAAATGATCCTTTCAAACAATCCATTATGAAGGTTCTACAACCACCTACTTCTATTGTAAATTTTAATGTGATTAGTTTGCAGGATTAGAAGCCAACCATTATTGTGGGCCCACACATTGAGGATGTTTTTGATGCTTATCCACCTTTCTAGATATCTCTAAATTTCCATGAAAATATCCTACATAACTGTCTCATGGAATCAAGTGCCTCACACAATGTCATGCCTAAAGTTTTTATGGAGGAACTAGGTATGGATATCACCAAGCCCTATCAAGAACTTTACTCCTTTGACTCCAAAAAATTCAAATGTTTGGGATTAATAAAATATCTAGTGGTTTCTTTGGAATAGTTACCCATGAAAAGTGTAGTGATAGACATCGTTGTGGCTGAATTTTCCCCCAAGTTTGGTATGATTTTGTCGAGGACGTGGGCCAATAAAGTTGGAGGGCCATTACAAATGGACCTCACATATGCCACCATCCATGTTTTAATAGGAGAGAACATGAGGATATACAAAAGGGTCATATTTTCTTATATTGTCAGTGACCATCAGATTCCAATAAATCACCCAATTTATGTTGTTGAGGATGAGATTGGCTCATTCGTTTTTCATCTAAATGGTGCCAAACCAGAAATAACCTGTCACCAAATGCAAATATCAACCTTTGACAGATCAACAGAGAAAACTGTGCAAGTTTTATTTTGATGGCTCTTCATCAAGAGAAGTTTTTGGGGATGGTATAGTCCTCATTTCCCCTACACATGAGGTTATAAAACTCTCTTATAAGATGGAATTCGAGACTACTAACAATATAGATGCGTATGAAGCTCTGGTGCTTGGATTAAGGGTTTCTAAAGACATGGACATTGACAATTTGGTAGTCTTTGGTGATTATAAGCTAACCATAAATAAAGTTAAGAACATCTATAAATCTAAACAACAAAGGCTCAGACAATACAGGAATGAGGTGAGGGACTCAGTTGATAACTTATTTCTGGAATTTAATATTTCCTTCATTCCTAGAGAGGAAAATCAGAAGGAAAATGCTTTGACATTGGATGCCAACACCTTCAGACATCCCATTATCACAAATATCAAGTATCAGGTGGAAGTTAGACACAGGACAGCCATACCAAACAACATAAAGCAATGGCATGTATTTAGTGATGACCTGGAGCTGCAAAGATTTCTGCAGACCATAGAAGAATTCTCTAGTATATCTATATATCAAGAAGGTGAAGATGTTGAATCAAAGAATCAACAAATTGTTGATATTATGGTAGTTGCGGGAGGTATTTACCTCCATGTGTAACCCTGACAAGAATATAATATTTTGGGAAGAAAGAAGAAACCCTAAAGTATTAAAACTAACCCTAGAAGACAAGTTGGCTCAAGGAAATAATTAATATTAAGTATTTCTCATCCAGAATGAGAATTCGGCCCAGATAGCTTAGGAAAACAATATAAATACAAGTAACCATACTTAATTTTGTACCAGACAACTCGAAATTTCAGCAGTGAAGAAGTGCGCACTACAGAAACTAGGCAAGTGCACAAGTCTGGGGAGGAGTTGTAGCCGACAACTACTGCAATCTGTATTACTGGTTTGGCTCAGACTTGATATTGGTTATGCTTGGAATTTCTAATCACTCTTTCTTATCCTTTCTTGATGCATTAGCCTTGGTTGGATATTGGTTTTCATTCAAAATCATTCTATGTCAAGGTTAAGTTGCTCGGGGGTGGATTGAACCTATGGTTGGGTGAAAATATTGTTATATTGTATATGGTTAAACAATCATATATATTACTTTCTAACAGGTTATGGGTCCACACTATCTTCAGATATTCTAACCGCTGGAAGATAGATTGGAAGGATTTTCTCAGTTGTAGTTGCAGTTGCAGCCAGTTTGGTTGTAACAACAAAACCAAAACCCTCTTGTTGAGGCACCTTAAGTGAAGAGATTGACCTAATTTTTGGATAGCCCATTGTGCCCTAGCCTATCACACCTCCTGCTATTCTCAACAATACAAGACATCAAGTTTGACTTTTTGGTCAAAGTCAAAGGTTGACTAAGTCAAAGTAGTCATGACTTACTCTATGAAGTCAGAAAACAAGTTAGAAGGGGCTTCTAACTTCATAGCGTGGAAGAAAAGGATTGACCTCATCCTTGCCAAGAATAAAGTGTTGGACATCGTGAAAGGAAATATCGTGGAACCACAGTTCAAAGAAGGAAAAGAGAAGGAACCTTAGAATGTTGCAGTTATGGAGAAGTTCAAATAAAATGACATCAATTCCATGAGTATCATAGTGGACTCTATAAAATAGCACTTGATACCCTACATCTCCCATATTGACTCATCTAGTAAGATGTATGATGCCATAACAAATCTCTTCTCGATCAGAAACATTGGACAAGTAATGAGTCCGAAGAATGATCTATGTGACATGAAAATGAATGATGATGATAGCATAACATCATACCTTGTGAGAATATCTCAGTTAAGAGATCAACTACAAGATATTGAAGAAATCATTTCAGAGAAGGAATTGGTAAATATAGTACTCAATGGTATTCCCAAGACATGGGATGCATTTTCCGCAAGCATGAAAACAAGGAAGGAGCATCCCACATTTGAAGAAATTTGGACTTCTTGTTCACAAGAAGAATTAAGGATCAGTGCAAAAGAGAAACCCCAAATTAAATACGATGATCAAGCATTCACGGAAAGGTTCAAGAATTTCAAGAATAAAAAGAATTTTGGCTCCAGGAAGAAACCAAATCAAGAGAAAGATATGTCAAAAATACAATGCTTCAATTGTCAAAAATATGGTCACTAAAAGAATCATTGTCTTGAGTTAAATACAAGGAAGGAAACACATGAAGCATTAGTTTTAGAATAAAGGGAACCCTCAAAGAAGGCCAAGCAGGAAAAAACATACTTCTTCTTCTAAGACAAGGTAACAATATTCTTCATAATTATTGTACATACCATGTTTACATAGTTTATGTACATATCTTGCATATCTATTTCCTAGAAGATAAGATGTTAAAAGAGAAAAAATATCTATGGAAGAATAACAAGAGAAGGATTGTTATCACGATGACTACAAGTCAAGAAATACACATGCAAAGATGAATTACATCGATAACCCTTGGTAATAATTCATGTGGAAGCTATTAACATAAGTAATAGCTGCAAGATAAGATGAAATCAGAATCAAACTTGAATAAACCTGGAAGAAGTAAAAACAGAAAGAAATCAGCATTAGAAAAAGACTTGTGACACTTTGCAGAAGGCAATAAAAATTAAAATGAAAGTGTGGACTCTCTTAGATGGAGGGAACCAATTATATAATTCCAAAATGAGAGCATGCATTCATGCATGAAGTATAGATTAGAAAGGAGATAATCCTAAACAACATGATCCATTGAGTATTATGTAGTATCTATCCATGTTCCCATCAATGGTAGCAACCATGAAAAGAATCACATGTTCATTTTGACTTTAGAAGAAGTCTTCTTCAAAAAGAAGCCTTAAAGTATCCCTGGTTGTCCATCCACATACATGATCCTATGATAAAATAAAGAATTTGGAAGCTTTAGAGCATGGAATCTATAAAAAACTCCATGGACCCAAGAGCTAAAGAGAAACATGAGGAAGAACATGAAGATTCCAAGAGATAAAGGAAATCCAGAAAAACAAGTCATTATATCAAGAATCACAAGACTACCAGCTTGGTGTGAACTCACTAGAAACAATCAAGCAGAAGAAATGAAAGTTGTGATGAAGAAACATGTATGGAAGACTTATGAATGGAAGCATTGCAAGATCCAGAACTAAAGATTCTCCCAGATGGAGGGAGAAGAATATGATGATATCTTGTTCTAGTAACCAGACGTACCTCTACTTGAGACATTATATATCCTGCATTATCCATGGGTTGGAGTTTACATCAGATGAATCTAAGGACTGTTATCCTCAACAAAGCAATTGAACAAAGAAGCGTATGTGAGAAACCTCAAGGTTTTGAGTTATACCAGAAAGAGACCCTTGTATGTAGATGCAAGAAGATATTATATGGATTCAAACAACTTTGTACAAAGCCTCCCAGGCACAGTATAATTGATGCAGGAGCATCACCAACACATCAAGTGAACCAACGCAGAAGAGAAGGACAGTTGGACAAACGCCAACACAAATTGTGAAACACCTTGGAATTGTTGCGCGATCTTAAATGAAGTCATTAAGATGGGGTGCACTTACATAATGTAAATGGACCTTGTGTGGATTGCTCTCGTCCTTAGTAGGTAGAAGGCATATAAGATAGTTAATGTAAAGTAGATAGAATTTAATTCTAGATTAGACTGGTTGAGAGCGCAAGAGGGAAATAGGATATATACACCCTCATTGTGCATTTGTATTATGACTGAAATCAGAGGAAGAAGACCAAGAGCACGCAGAGAGATGTGTAAGAACACCCATGTACAGATATTTGAATTAATAGAAGGAGTTGATTCAAATTTATGGTTTTGTGTTATTCTTTGTGTATGGATGCTGAATAGTATGCTCATGAATGTTTGCTTCCTGTTATACATTTGCTTTATGTGCTGTGTATATGATTTCATGCTTTGAGTTTGAAGTCTGAAAGGATAATTAAATGAGTTTCAATTATTTCTCTATTTGAGCCGAGAGTTCCTACAAGGAGTGCATTGATAGAGGGTTCAGATAGGTAGCTTTTGTTCTTATTTTCGTAGAAGTGAAGATAGGTACAGGAGCCGTGCAAGGAGTGTGTAGGCTGAGTGAAGCCTCAGGGTTGTGGACTTGAGTGAACATCGAAGGACTACTGCTGCAGGTGTGCGCAGAGTCGAAGGACTTCAACACTTAGACGTGGTTGAAGGTTTTCCACAAGGAGTGCGTGCAAGAGTTTTATGAAGGACTTGAAATTCATGGAAAAGCTTAGGAAGGGTAAGGCATTCAAAATCTATTGAAGGGAAGCGCAGGGAAGCTGTGACTAGAAGTCTGTAAGAAGCTTCGCAAGTTTGTACATAAGAAGACGAGTCTCGCAGAGGAACACTTAGCCATTTTGTAGATTCATCAGGAAGAAAACAGACAGTCAGTATCTCCAAGGAGAATTTGCGACATCTCATGGTTCGTCAGATATCAAAAAGATGTAGGGGAGATACTGCAGGTATCCCCAAGAGGTTAAAATCTTAGGAGGGATAAAGCCATTGATCCAAGTCATCCAGAGTCGTTGGATCACTCGTGGAGTCACCTATCGGGATTTCATGAGGGGTAGAGTCGAGAGCTTAGCAACGGGAATCGTGAAATCACGAAATGTGATATACCGATGGCTAAGGATATCGTGTGGGGACACAAGGGTCAGTGACATGGACAGGTGGCATGCCTTATCGGGGTTTCGCAGCGAGAAGTTCCGAAACCATTACCTCAAGATTCGCGATACCGCGAAATCTGAAGTGTCGATAGGGTGAAGTGATGTGAAGGGTCGAACTCACGTGTGCATCAGAGTTTCTCCATATCAGGGTTTGGGAGTCGATAAAGCGAGTTGTTTGACATCATGAGTGCCGAATTCACGTTAGAGAAACCCCCGATAGTAGAAGGTTAGCATTGACTGTCGTCGGGTTTCGGTGATTCGTGAGACCGATGCTCGACCTTTGGATTCACAAAATCACGAAGTCCGATCTCCCGATTTGTAAAGAAAGGGGGATCCCACAAAGAGTTTTGTGGGTGCAGATTTCCTGATAGGGAAATAGAGGAACATTAAATTTCTTCGGGCCGAGAGAAATAGAAGATCCTGTGAGAAGATGTGTTTTTGATAGCGCATATACGTCAAGTGGTATCAGAGCTCAAAAGGTTTATTTTCTTACTGTAGCAGAGAAGAGAATTCACCATGCCGCCCAAGAGAAGGGACATGTGGACACCTAATCCATAGGATAGGGAAATGTCGCGTAGAAGAGGCAGGTAGGTAACAGATCCAGCTATGGAGAGACAAATGCATGATCTCTGAGCAAGACTCGAAGACATGGAGATAGAGAAAAGATGCACATCTAGTGCAGGGGATCTGAGTGATTCTGAAAGTGAAGTTGAGGATGAACATGAAGAAGAAGTTGTAGCTGAAGATGCATCAAATGAGCGTTTGATCCGAGCTATTGCAAGGATGGGTACAAGAGAAAAAATGGACATTCCAGTTTATGAGGGAAACTTGGATGCAAAGGAGCTTCTAGACTGGATTAGAGCTCTGGATACTTACTTCGACTATGAAGATGTCGAAGAGGAAAAGAAAGTCAAGCATGTTGTCACAAGACTGAAAGGGCATGCAACATTGTGGTGGGATGAACTGCAAGATAACAGACGCTGCAAGGGCAAGTAGAAGATCAAAAGATGGGACAGAATGATCACGAAGATGAAGGTGAAATTCATCCCCAGAGACTACCAAATTACTCTGTTCAGGAGGATGCAGAACCTGAGACAGAAACTGATGACAGTGAAAGAATACATTGAGGAATTCTATAAACTGAACATGAGGGCAGGTCATCAGGAGAGCGATGATGAGAAAGTTTCCAGATACATGAATGGCCTGAGATATGATATTCAGGATGAGATGAGCATGGTAACCATCCGAACGGTGGAAAATTATTATCATATGGCTCTAAAGGCAGAAGAGAAGCTGAGTCGAAAGCAGAGTCAGAGGGGCCGAGGAAGAATTCATCCCAGAGGCAAATCAGTTGCCCAGGACAAATATCAAAAGCCCAAAGAGGACTGGAAGAAACCTCAGACTCAAATCGAGAGAGGTGGAACCTCACAGTGAGGGTAGAAATATGCTGAGCAGAGAGGGAAACATACTGAGCAGAGAGGATATTATGCTGGCAATAACACTTTTCCTCGTACTAGAGGCAGAGGAAGAGGAAGAGGTGGAATAATCACATGCTTCACATGTGGGAAGAATGGGCACAAGTCTTATGAGTGTCCAGATAAAAAGAAGGAAATTGGAGAATCTCACATTTTTGAGGCACAGAGGCGGGATGTTGAAGCAGAAGACGCTGAAGGCAGAAGATAGTTGATGATGCAAAAAGTCCTTTTGGCACCTGAGAAGGAGGTGGAGAATTCATTCCAAAGGAACAGACTTTTCAGGACTGCTTGCAAAACCAAGGACAGGGTATGCAAGGTCATTGTAGACAGTGGTAGCATGGATAATCTCGTATCTATAGAAATGGTAGAGAAGCTGGAGCTGGAGATGACTGATCATCCAAGCCCATACAGAGTTTTGTGGCTATAGAAAGGACACCAAGTAACTGTCACTAAACAATGCTTGGCTGAATTCAAGATAGGTGGATATAATGATAAGATCTTATGTGATGTCATTCCTATGGATGTTTTTCATCTATTGCCGGGTAGACCATGGAAATATGACAGGAATGTGATTGATGATGGGAGAATGAACACATACACCCTAGAGAAGAATGGGAGGACACACATGTTGCTTCCGATTAAGGATAAGGAAGTGAAACTGGGAGTAAGCAACACTGTACTTCTCATGAGTGGGAAGGAACTCCTTAATGAGGTTAAGAAGAAGGAGGATCCACAGTTTATTGTGGTCAGAAAACCAAATATTGTTATGACTATCACAAGGGTGGATGATTTACCAGAAGAAGTTCAGGAACTGCTGGAAGAGTTCGTTGACATCATAGTGGACGAATTACCTCGTTCGTTGCCACCGATCAGGAGTGTGAGTCATCATATTGATCTCATAATAGGAGCCAGTTTTCTAAACAAAGACACGTACATATTGATGCCGCAAGAGAATGAGGAAGTCAAGAGGCAAGTCCAGAAGTTATTGGACAAAGGATTAGTCAGGGAAAGCTTGAGTCCATGTGTTGTTCCAACAGTACTCAGTCCGAAGAAAGACGGAGGCTAGAGGATGTGTACTGACTCAAGGGAGATTAATAAGATAACCATCAGGTACATATTTCCATTGCCGAGGATGGATGATCTGATGGATTGCTTGAGTGGAGCAAAATATTTTTCAAAGATTGATTTGAAAAGCGGTTATCATCATATTCACATGAGAGAAGGTGATGAATGGAAGACAACATTCAAAACAAATGAAGGGTTGTATGAATGGCTTGTTATGTCGTTTGGGTTAACAAATGTGCCAAGTACCTTCATGAGATTGATGAATGAAGTCCTGAGGGAGTTCATCGGGAAATTTTTCATTGTGTATCTAGATGACATACTGATTTATAGTAAATCAGTGGCAGAGCATCTGAAGCATTTGGCTACATTGATGCAGAAACTACAACAGGAAAAGTTGTTGATAAATATGAAGAAGTCCTCATTTATGAAGACAGAGCTCATTTACTTGGGTTTTGTTATTTCTGCAAATGAGTTGAGGATGGATCTAGATAAGGTGGAGGTAATCAGGAATTGGCCATCACCAAGGAACATATTTGAGGTGAGGAGTTTTCACGGATTGGCTAGTTTCTACCGAAAATTCATCAGGAATTTCAGTGGGATTAGTGCAGAAATGATGGATACAGTGAAGAAGTGGCATAAATCTTTTCACTAGACAATAGAGGCTGAGAAGAGTTTCAATCTGTTGAAGAGGAAGATTACGGAACAACCAATTTTCGTTTTGCCAGATTTCCAGAAGACATTTCAGGTGAAATGTGATGCAAGTGGGTTTGAAATTGGAGTAGTCTTGAGTCAGGAAGACAGGCTGATAGCATACTTTAGCGAGAAGCTGAATGAAGAAAAGTTGAAATATTCCACTTATGATAAGGAATTTTACGCTATCATACAGGCATTGAAGAAATGGAGGAATTACTTGATTCCCAAGGAATTTCTCTTATACAGTGACAATCATGCACTGTAGTTTGTGACTCAACAGGAGAAGTTGAATCAGAAACATGCCAAATGGGTTGAGTATATGAAGAATTTAACTTTTGTGATTAAACATATTTCTGGTACTGCTAACAAAGTGGTTGATGCTTTGAGCAGGAAGTGTTTGCTGTTGCAGGAGTTCAAAGTCAAAACGTTAGGTTTTGATGATCTTAGGGACATGTACGCAGATGATCCAGATTTTAAGGAGGCATATGAAGCAGCTGAGAATCCAATTCTCAGGGATAGAAGCCAATGGATAGAGTACATGATCCAGGAAGGATTGTTGTTTAAGGGCAATCAACTGTGTATTCCGAAATGCTCCATGAGGGAGAATCTGATAAGGGAGAAACACAATGGAGGATTAGCAGGACATTTCGGTCATGAAAAGACATTCGCAAAGCTGAATGAGTCATATTTTTGGCTGGGAATGCGAGCAGATGTCAAGAAATTTGTGGACAGGTGTAGAATTTGCCATCATTTGAAGGGGAAGAGACAGAATGCAGGATTCTATCAACCATTGCCCATACCTGAAAGGCCGTGGGATGCCATTAGTATGGATTTTGTATTGGGGTTGCCAAGGACACAAAGAGGTGTTGATTAAATCTTTGTGGTGGTGGATAGATTTTCTAAAATGGCACACTTCATTCCATGTCAGAAGAGCAGTGATGCAACTCACGTTGCGAACCTGTTTTTCAAAGAGGTCATTCAACTTCATGTCTTGCTGAGGAGTATAGTTTCGGATCGAGATACAAAGTTCATAGGGTATTTTTGGAGGACCTTATGGAAGAATATGGGAACTAACTTGTTGTTTAGTTCATATTATCATCCTCAGATGGATGGATAGACAAAAGTGGTGAACAAAAGTCTGGGAGACTTGCTAAGAATCTTGGTGACAGAGCACCACAGCCAGTGGGACAACATATTACCACAGGTAAAGTTTTCTTATAATGACTTAGTTAATAGGAGCACAGGGCAGAGTCCATTCCAGATTGTCTATGGCATGCAACCGAGAGGAATTTTTGAACTGAGAGATTCAGAACAGACTGTGACTAGGAGCGCTAGTGAAAAATATTTCACAGAGGTGATAAATGAACTTCACAGCCAGGTGAAGCAGCGATTGCAAAATTCAAGTCAGGAGTACAAACACAGAGCCGATCAACATAGAATAAAACTTCAATTTGAGGTTGGTGATCTGGTTCTGGCACATTTGAGGAAGGAAAGGTTCTCGAGAGGAACGTATAATAAGTTGAAAATGAATATAATCGGGCCATGTAGGGTCTTGAAGAAACTTGGGTCGAATGCTTACGAGATTGAATTACCCGATGGGGTCAGAATTTCTCCGATATTCAATATCTCATATTTGTACCCATATAGAGCTGAGGAAACAGAGACTGGAGATGAGCAACCAGCATTCCACTGGACAACGAAAATTCCACTGACAGACCAACCGCAGATGGAATGCATACTGGATAAAAGAGTGAGCAAAAGGACCAGACGAAAGCAATACTTCGAGTATCTGGTCAAGTGGAAGAACCATCTAGTTGAAGATGCCAGCTGGGAGACTGAAGAAGAGATACAAAATCATGGACAGACTGTGTAGGATCTCATGGATAGGAGCCCATGAAAATTTTCAAGCGAGGGAGTATGATGCAGGAGCATCACCAACACATTAAGCAAACCAACGCGGAAGAGAAGGACAACTGGACAAACGCCAACACAAATTTTGAAACACCTTGGAATTGTTGCACGATCTTAAATGAATTCATTAAGATGGGGCACACTTATATAATGTAAACGGACCTTGAGCAGATTTCTCTTGTCCTTAGTAGGTAGAAGGCATTTAAGATAGTTAATGTAAAGTAGATAGAATTTAATTTTAGATTAGACTGGTTGAGAGCGCAAGAGGGAAACGGGATATAGACACCCTCGTTGTGCATTTGTATTATGATTGAAATCAGAGGAAGAAGAGCAAGAGCATGTAGAGAGCTGTGTAAGAACACCCATGTATAGATATTTGAATTAATAGAAGGAGTTGATTCAAATTCATGGTTTTGTGTTATTCTCTGTGTATGGATGTTGAATAGTATGCTCATGAATGTTTGCTTCCTGTTATACATTTTATTTATGTGTTGTGTATATGATTTCATGCTTTGAGTTTAAAGTCTGAAAGGATAATGAAATGAGTTTCAATTGTTTCTCTATTTGAGCCGAGAGTTCCTACAAGGAGTGCGTTGACAAAGGGTTCAAATAGGTAGCTTTTGTTCTTATTTCTGCAGAAGTGCAGATAGGCACAGGAGCCGTGCAAGGAGTGCATAGGCCGAGTGAAGCCTCAGGGTTGTGGACCTGAGTGAACATCGAAGGACTACTGCTGCAGGTTTGCGCAGAGTCGAAGGACTTCAACACTTAGATGTGGTTGAAGGTTTGCCGCAAGGAGTGCGTGCAAGAGTTTTCTGAAGGACTTGAAAGTCGTGGAAAAGCTTAGGAAGGGTAAGGCCTCCAAAATCTATTGAAGGGAAGCATAGGGAAGCTATGACTAGAAGTATGTTAGAATCTTCACAAGTTTTCACGCAGGAAGACGAGTCCCACGGAGGAACACTTAGCCATTCCGTAGATTCATCAGGAAGAAAATGGACGGTCAGTATTCTCCAAGGAGAATTTGCGACATATCATGGGTCGTTAGATCTCACAAAGGTGTAGGGGAGATATTGTAGGTATTCCTGAGAGGTTAAAATATCAGGAGGGATAAATTCGTTGATCTAAGTCAGCCAGAACTGTTGGATCACTCGCGTAGTCGCCTATCGGGATTTTGTGAGGGGTAGAGTCGAGATCTTAGCAATGGGAATCGCGAAATCATGAAACACGATATCCAGAAGGCTAAGTATATCATGTGGGGCCAAAAGGGTTGGTGACATGGAAAGGTGGCAGACCTTATCGGGGTTTCGCAGTGAGAAGTTTTGAAACCATTACCTCAGGATTCGTGATACCGTGAAATCTGTAGTGTTGATAGGGTGAAGTGACGTGAAGGGTCGAACTCATGCATGCATCGGAGTTTCTCCATATCAGGGTTCAAGAGTCGGTAAAGTGAGTTGTTTGACATTGCGAGTGATGAATTCGCGATAGAGAAACCCCCAATAGTAGAAGGTCAGCATTGACTATCATCGGGTTTTGGTGATTCGTGAGACCGACGCTCGACCTTTGGATTCGTGAAGTCACGAAGTCTGATATCCCAATTTGTAAAGAAAGGGGGATCCCACGAAGAGTTCTGTGGGTGCAGATTTCCTGATAGGGAAATAGAGGAACATTAAAGTTCTTTAGGCCAAGAGAAAGAGAAGATCCTGTGAGAGGACGTGTTTGCGATCGCACATCTGCGTCAATAATCATGGTGAAAAATTTATATAACAGAGATACTGTATCAGAATGGTTATTCAGAAGTCCAGGATGATGGATTTTTGATCCATGACAAACTCTCATGATGATAGAAGAAGTGCCACTTGGATATGTTCCATTTTTGTCCTGGCCGCAATGTTATGAGCTAGCTGGAAACAAAAGTAGTTGAATCCAAATATGATATACTATAATCATCAGAGCTATATGAAGCCTTTAGATAAAACCAATGTTCCAGAAAGACTGAATTTCATTAAGATCAAGAATTACATTCTCCGTCATGAGGTCTAGAAAGGAGAAGTGGTTCTCCATTATATCTCCACAGATGAGCAGATAGCATATATTTTGGTAAAGCCTTTGTCCAAGATGAAAAAGTTTGTGTACTCAAGAAATAAGCTGGAGCTCATGGAGACAACTTCCTTATTGAAAAGGGAAGAGATGACTCCCTGGTTGGGAGGGAGCACTGATGTGTCATTTATTTATGGACAATCATTTTTTCAATTTGAAAAATGGTCCAGGACGAGTAGTTCCTTTCCATTTTGGAAAGTGGTTTGAGATTTATGATGGAAAGGAATTTTCCAGTTTAGAAAATGGTCCAGATTGAATGATCATTTTCGTAATGAGAATGGTTCGATAGATTGTTGATGTACCATATACATTGATTCCCCTTGTGTCCAGTGTGGGGGAATGTTCTAGGACAGTATTTGTTCTTGGAAGTCACTCTCAGAAGTGGTCAAGTAGAAGGTTTTGCCTCATCGGGAAGTCATTCTTTTGAATTTCACAGTTCTGAGAAGTTTCGAAGAATGGTCTGTTTTGGAGGTTGGTGCAGGATAGTCATTTCCTTAGGAAATGGTCCAGACAGTCATTCCCTAGGGTAGACTCATTCTCTCCAGGTTGCACTTTGTTTAGTGTTGGAGGAATGGCCGAGTTAGGTGAATGGTCTAGGTTCATAATTCAAGGACATGCATTCCCTAGGGAAGACTCATTCTCTCCAGGTTGCACTTTGTTTAGCTTGGAAGGAATGGCCAAAATAGGTGAATGGTCCAAGCTCATAAACCAAGAAAATTATTCTTATATGCTTGACAAAAATAGTCCAGATAGCTCATGGATGATGTTTTACTTTCTAAAGGAATATGCTCTTCCATATCTCACAGATGTGAGTGGAAGAATGACCCAGATGACTGAGTTTATATCATGATATTGTTTTTTTGTGTAGGTTTATATCAGATAATATGATTTTTATGGAAGTTGTATGTCTCTAAACAATATATGTATGCTACTGTGGTGGATGTGTTCCACTGGTTGTGATTATGTGTCATTGATTAAGTAGTTCTATGCTACTTGGTGTGGTAGTGTACCATTGAATTGTAGTTGTGTACTACTATGTGTTGGCGATGGAAGTCACTCCAGGATTGCAGCAGGACTAGAGCCCGATGCCCATCAGTTTATGTCACAATTTGTGTACGATAGGGGTGATCGAATGGAAGTAAACTCGGACGATATATTTTCAACTCCAAAACTAGGCCAGGCATGCATGGGCAAGTGAGTTCTTAGATATACTCCAGACAGTGAGTTCTAGTAAGGGTGAGTAGGAGGAAGACTTGTATCAGAGAGATGCAAGGGTCTGTTGTCAACATCAGGTTTCCAACAGACTGTAGGATAAGGAATTTGAACACAAGGTCTTCTTACATTCAAACGCAGAAAACCAGAGAATACAAGAGTGCCACAATAAATCCTTTATCATAACACAACTGCAATAATTCATGTGAATCAGTCAATCATGAACTCCCTCAGTATGAGATGAAAAATAGATGGAATAAGGAAACTGTCTTTCATTAAACAAGAAATCTTACATACAAATGCATAACCATAAAGCTAGAGTGTCTGTTAAAACATTACAATCGGAAGATTTTATCTACCATCGATAGCTTCAAAAATATCAAAACTAAGTATATATACTCCTAAACAATTGCCCAACAGAGGCCTACTGGACTTTCAGGACGAGGAGTCTCTTCAATCAAATATGGCCTACACTCCTCTATCATATGCCACCTTAATTCTACATGGCTCATGCCAGGGGGTAGTTGAGCCCTTAAATGATGAATTAGCATGTGCAGGCTTTCCTGGCGAGTCAAGGACTCGACGTGGCTTCCATGAAAATAACCAGTATAGAAGACCATATCGGGTAGGCTGGGGACACCCATATTTTTCAATTAATGAGTGAGGGGAGGTTTCAGCCACCCTCTTTCTTCTTCATTCATTCCCAACAGGTACCGGGATTTAGATTACCTCGTATCGGGGTCTGTAACACAGTGGCCCCTTTCTGAAACTCAATTCGGTGCTTTTGGCCTACCTTTTGTACAACACTTTCTACTTTCTCAAGTGACCACGGGCCGTGACCTTACACCTATTTTCCAGAGTTCTTTTGACATTTCAGGGTTCTTGGGTAGGAAAGAGTGGGTCTTATTTCCTCGAAATCACGATGGGTGAAATGCCGGGAGGTCCTAATGGTCGCCATGCGTTCATCCATGATGAATGGCTAAGATGAATCTCGGCCATCTGGGGTCCATCTCATCAAATGATAAACGTTAGCGCCCCTCCTTTAGGCCTGCTCCTCTGTGACCAGGTGCCAAAACCATGGGCCTAATTTAGCGTTTCGGGATTCAAGGTTTCGAAAGGTGAAATGACGAGGTGCACTTACCCCTCGAACTCCTGAATGCCGACATGACACGAATGTGCGTCGCGCATCCTTTAGTTGAACGACCCAGATAGTATTCGCTATTATAAAGGGGGCTCCCCCCGTTTACAGGATTGCTTGATGTGACCTGGTGCTAAGACCATGGGCTCGGCTCCAAAGGTGCTTTCGGCATTTCGGCGATTTCAGCTATAAAGAATGGGAGGCTCCTTATCTCCCGAAACACAGATCCCCGATACACCGACTGGCCCCCACCTGTTCCAATTGGATCGGATGACCTAGATTTGCCTTGAACTATTGGTGCCATCCTTCATGCTAAATCCCTGGCAACTTGGCAGCCCCGAAATCCTGATGACCATCGATTCACTTTGCAAGTGAATCTCGGAGACAGACAACCAACACTTCACCTACTCGCTTGACTCGCAACTGGAAAAGGGATTCTCCCGTGCTGCGCTCGGGCACTTCCCGTGCTACCTGCAAACCTGGGTAACTTTGTGCCAAGACAAAAATTATCGCTAACATTAGGCTCCATGGGGGATAGAGTCATTCCTGTGATGCTCTAAGAACTCATTCTGCAGCTTCAGTGCCTTGCTATTGGGCTATGGAGTCACTTACTAAGCCAAAAATATACAAAAAGAAAATGAACAAAGAACTAAAGGACAATATTTACAAACAAAGGAGCCATCTAAGGCTCAAACAAAACATTTCTTTAGAAAATTCCCATTTACTGGGCTATTGAAAACCTCTTCACCCTCTAGATATTGCAACTGGTACATGTTGTTTGAGAATACCTCAGAGATTTTGAAGGGGCTGATCCAGAGGGCATCAAACTTGCTATGTTTTCCCTTATCCTGTCTGGGTGCATCCCACTTGAGTACCAAATCCTTGATCTCAAACTCCTTCTTCCTGACCTTCCTGTCAAAAACCTGTTTGACCCTTTGCTAATGACTATGAGCTGTGTCCCTCACCTATTCCCTGATCTGTTGTACTTCTACTATCTGATGAATTCTTCTGATCATATGATTTGGCTCTCCTTCATAATCTTGAAAGAACTTTTCCACAGGTAAGGTGAGCTGAGTGGGAAAAACCACCTCTGCTTCGTAAACTAGCTGAAAAGGCAAGGTGCCCAGGGATTTCTTCGTTGTCACTCGATCAGACCATAAAGGAAATTTCAACTTTGAATCCCAGGCCCTTTTGTTTTCCTCCAATAGTCTTTTGATAACCCTTATCAGGCCCTTGTTGGAGGACTCTGCTAAACCATTTCCCTGGGGATAGTAGGGGGTGGAGTGACTTAGCGAGATATGGAACTTCTCACAGAACTTAATGAGAGTCTTAGACTTGAAAGAAGCAGCATTATCAGTGACGATCCTGCTGGGAAAACCAAATCTGGCTATGATATCCTCCAAGAAGATAATAATTACTTTGTGGGATGTACTTCTGGTGGGGGCAGCTTCTATCCACTTGGTGAAATAATCTGTTGCAGTTAAGATCCATCTGTGATGGCCACTTGAGGGAGGATGAATTTCCCTAATAAAGTCTAACCCCCACTGTTGAAAAGTGCTAAAGCTATCACAGGCTTCAATGGTAATGGCCCAAGCTGCTGTTTCCCTGAGAACTTTTGGCATTTAACGTAGGCCCTGATTTCTTTACTGACATCAACGAATAAAGTGGGCCAGTAATACCCAGCCCTGAGGATTTTATGAGTTGTGGTTTTCTATAAATGATGCCCCCAACAAAGGCCTCTATGGAAATCAAATATAACTTTCTGGACTTCTGGTGGGTTCAGACACCTCAGCAACACTCCTAGAGGGTCTTTCTAGTACAGGATTTGCCCAATGAGGCAATATCTGACCGCCTTGAGCTTTAAATCTCTTTCCTTACTTTTACACATTCCATATGGCGGCTTCAACTCCCACGGAAAGTACAAAATGTCATGATACCAGGCACATTCTGTTAATGATAAGCCATCCTAAGAGCATTGGCTGGGCAACTCAGCTTGCTGAATTCCTGGGCAAGTATTGATGAAACTAACTCCCAATGCTTCACAATTGGATTTAGCCAGTAGCTTGGCTAAACCTTGCCCCTTAACCAACTTGGTGGGATTTATCTCCAAGTAAAATTTTAGGATTCTAGCTATCCATCTGCCTCTTCTCCCATCTATATCGGGCTACACAAGGATGTCCTTCACAGAAGTCGAAGGGACGCATGCGGTTACCTTTGTGTGCAAGACATAGACTCTGAAAGCTTTAATAGATTTCACTAAGGTATAGGCTTGCTTCTCCATGATTTCATACCTAATATTTGCATCTCTTAATGCCTTGCTGAAGAAAGCAATGGGTTGCTCCTGTCCTTCCTTATTTTTCTGCAATAACACTGATGCTATCGTATCGAAGGAAGCAAAAGAAAAAACTAGGAAAGGTTTGGAATAATTAGGACTAATCGTCACAAGTGCCTCAGTTAGTTCCCTCTTTATTTGGAAAAAAGATTCCCTAGGTTCAGCGGTCCATTTCACTTCGTTTCCCTTTCTGAGCATGGTCGTAATGTGTTTTACCAGTTCAACAAAATTTGAGACGAATCTCCTCAGGAAATTAATCTTTCCTAAAAAGGCCTGGACCTCCTTTTTAGATCTGGGAAGTGACAGGGTTTGAATTGCCTCCACTCTGCTGGGATCAATCCTCACTCTTTCTGTTGATACTATATGGCCTAACAGCTTTCCCTCCATCATAGAAAATAAGGATTTCTTGGGAGTTAGGGAGAGACCAAACCTCCGGCACTTCAAGAAAACTTTCCTTAAGTGATGGAAATGCTCTTTATCAGACCTGGAGAAGACTGTGATGTCATCTAGGTAGATCACTACAAACTGGTATTTCTCCCAGACGAAGGCTATATCCATGGCTCGCTGAAATGTTGCTCCTGCATTCATAAGTCCAAAAGGCATTTTGGCGTACATGAATGTGCCCCAAGGAGTGGTGAAGGTTGTGTTTTCCCTGTCCTCAGGAATGACTGATATCTAATTATAGCTAGAAAACCCATTGATCATGGATATCCTGGATGCACCAGTTACCTTCTGCAGTATGTGCTCCATCTTAGGTAGGGGGTAATTTTCTTTCTTTGAGCTCATGTTCAGGTTCCTGAAATCGACACAAATCCTGATTTCTCCACTTTTCTTCCTCACCGGAACCAACATGGCCACCCATTCGAAATATCTCAAGGGGACAATGATTTGGGCATCTAACAATTTCTTCACTTCTTTCTCCATGACAGGTAGCAACATGGGATTTATTTGTCTTAGCTTCTGCCTAAATGGCCTAGCCTCTTCCTTTAGTGGGATCTTGTGCTCAATGACAGATGTGTCATAAGTCTTGAGGTATTTATATGTCCATGCAAACACATCAACAAACTCTTTTAGCAACTCAGTATATTCGGCCCTTTTTTCTCTGGTCAAACTACTTGATAATTTGAAAAACCTAGGCTCCTCCTTTGTGCCAATGTTGCATTTGGTTGTATCAGCATCTTCATGTGAAACCTTACCCTTTATTTCCACATCATTCCCATCCAACAGTATTTCCAAAGGGACTAGTCCTCTCGGGATGTGATTGCTAGGCAGCTGAATAATCTGGTGATTAGTAATTTCATTTAAAAACACCTCAGGGTGAGGGTCACCTTCCGGGTCAGGATCCTGATCAATGTGCAATGCATAAAATTCATCAACAGATTGGAGAAATTTTTCGATCTCCAGATCGTCTTCAAATACCTTCTAATGCCTGACATTGTCCGGTACAGAGGGCCTATATCTTATTTCAACATCACATTTGACCATAAGTGGCAGAGGAACTTTGAGAAAACTAGCTGAGACAACTAAAGAATCGGATGAAGTATTCTCCCCTCTCAGAATGAAAGAAATGATAAAGGCCAAGAAGAAACTATCAATCAAGTCCCATACTTCATTTTTGTAATTTCTGAGCTGGGTATTATTGTTAGAAAAACAGGACCGCGGAGCAATAAAATAAAACAAATGCAGAAACAAAACACAGAAGACACACAATACAAGAGAGACACAGATTTACGTGGTTCACCCAATGTGGGCT
>JZKD02S1659471.1:416841-431219 GCA_000966675.3 Picea glauca
AACCCCCGCTTTCCCCCAGACCCCGTAGAGGGGATACCCCCCCTCTGCACTCCCCCATGTGGAAGAGTGTACATACTTTTGGGGTGTAAATACTTCATGGGGTATAAACATGGCTGAAAACAAGGACCTCTGAATCAGGAAGATAATCAGGCTCCACAACCAACAATTATTAGCACAATAAGCATTTCTTACTTGTTGGTGTTAGGACCACATAATGTACCTTTCTGCCCATACTTTTTTCCACTATTACACTCTTGTTCACTCACATTTAAATTAATATCATCACTTTATCCTATCTTTCCAAAGGTATACAACGTCTATTCTCTTTACTATACGTTTAATCTGTTTTGCATATAATTTTACATCACTCTTGTACTTAACCATTGATTAGAAATGTATAAGTGTTGAAACCGTTCAAACTGCAGATTAGCATTTGAGGCCTGTTGCTGAAACAACAACTCATAGAAGTTGTTACATAGTCCATGGTCGGCGATGTTGAAACACAGAAGTTGTTACATAGTCCATGGTCGACGATGCTGAAACACAGAAGTTGTTACACAGTCCATGGTCGATGATGATGAAACACAGAAGTTGTTACACAGTCCATGGTCAACGATGCTGAGGAAGCTGTTACACAGTCCATGGTCAACGATGTTGAAACACAGAGGAATTTGTTACACAGTCCATGGCCGATGATGTTGAAACACAGAAGATTCTACACAGTCCACAGTCAACAATGTTGAAACACAGAGGAAGTCGTTACACAGTCCGCGGTCAATAGAAACTCACACAGATTGACTACAACAGCTTCACCATGAGTCAAGCACCAACCATCGTTGTTGACTGAGAAGTGTTGAAACAGTCAGAATGTAAATCTTGTGGCTGAAACAGCCCGCGATTTGCGATGCCGAAACAACATACAACAACAGTAACAAGAAAGAGTTGTTACTCCAGCCGTAATAGAAACACCTCACTCAACACTCGTAATTGTTATCACCCCATAAATTATGGGAATCAGTTGATGACTTGGATATTATCTGTATCTGGTGATTTGGTTGACAAATGATATTTCATTCTTCAAATAATTTGTGAAAAGAAAAAGAAAAAAGAAAGAAAAATGAAAAAGAAAGAAAAAGAAAAAGAAAAGAAAAGAGGGCTAAAAAGAATTGAAACAAAAATCCCCACGCAA
Organism: Picea glauca; assembly: GCA_000966675.3. Classification (NCBI taxonomy): domain Eukaryota; kingdom Viridiplantae; phylum Streptophyta; class Pinopsida; order Pinales; family Pinaceae; genus Picea; species Picea glauca. The sequence continues at coordinate 418,031 of JZKD02S1659471.1, forward strand.
TAACAGTGACTTAGTCATACCTTTCAAGCATGACTTAGTCCTTTTAAATTTTCAATGTTGATAGGATAGTGAATACATCTGATCAGACCATCTAATCCTGGTCAGATAGCCTCTAGGTTAGAACTAGTGAATACATCTGATCAGACCGTCTAATCATGGTTAGATAGCCCCTAGGTTAGAATTAGTGAATACATCTGATCATACCATCTAATCCTGATCAGATATCCCTTAGGAAAAATAATACCTTAACCCAACAGTTTAATATGGGTTAATTTCCTTGAGAAAGTAGGTTAGAATGTAGATTAATTGCTTTGCCTGCCTTGCCCAAATAAAGCCAGATCTATAAAGATGTTACCCTATGACTCCAATGCCTAAGTGTAGTTGAAATGATGTCCCCTTGGTGGCGTATATAAGAAAATCGAAGAAAAACCCATGTGAATGCCCTAATCCTAAGTTTTTCCTACATATGACATTTTTCGCCCCTGACCTATGCTTCATTCACCTTTCAATGGTCCAGATCACAGCGCTTGGATCAACGACTCACATAGCATTTTGGACCCCCCTCAGCATTCTTCTTTTAACCAAAGGGGAGGGGTCCGAAATCGGCGATAATATTTATGCAGATATGGACGGTCCAGAACAGAGCGCATAAATCCACGTGCACATATCTGGACGACCCGAAATTGTGCGCCTAAATCGACGATCCCCATTGAATTCCAGAACCCCCCCTCCATTCTACCTTTAATGGAGGGGGGGGTCCAGAATTGGTATTAAAGAGCAAGCTAAGATCTGCGGTCAGAAATCCGGCACGCAGATCAACAGATCATGATGGATTCCGGACCCCCCTTGGTGTTCTACTTTTAATCAATGGGGGGGGGTCCAGAATGAATATTCCTCACGGTGGGCCCCCTTGGTACTTGTGTCATGGTTTTATTGGTACATAGGTCCCATCCTCCACATGCTGTCCGAAACCCAGTCACCCCTGAACGTCATCCTCCACTAAGTCCACTTGTCCCACTTGCTCCCGGGTCGAAGTCCCATCCCATAACTGCTGTCAGTCCACGTTGTTAGTACCATAACCCCCTTCATTCATGGACAACCTCCTTTGGCGACTTTTACCCCCAATCACAAGCCTCCACGTCAGTCACCCGTATACTCTGGTCACCGTCACCTGCCATATCACTCCAAGTGGCCCGTTGTCCATTAATAACTAGATAACATACCCGTTGTCACGCTGACCGTTTTCCTGCGTCCAACCGACCCATTTTTGAATTAAACAACCGTTTCCATGTGTATTCGTTATTCACCCACCGCACCAGAAACCTTCTATTCCTCCATTGCTCCTCGCATTGTTTTCGCCTATAGTCAGTCGACCCCACTAACGTATAGTTTGTTGCAGGTACAGTTGTCGAAATGGTGTCTAAGACAAAGCTAGCTGAAGAGGAAGAGAATCCATTCATTCCTCCTCTGGTCGACCTGGATAAAATCCCTCTGGTTGACAAAGATCACTTGATAGCGGACACGATATGCAGTTTTGATTTCTCTGATCTACAGTCATGGCTCCGGGAAGTCTTCCTAGACCAGAGTGACGAGATTGGGCTCTGGGAGTCTAATTTGCCCCTCTATATGTTCCCCCAAATTCACCATTTCCCAGAATTTTCCCTCAAATTTCAAGCCCACTATGTCCCCGACCAGAAATCCATTGTTTCCTCATCTGGGGATGTCCTCTTCTTCATCACCCCAGAAGATATCGACCAGATGATGCAAATTACCCGCCCGAAATCTGCGTCCCCATTCAACCTAGAAATCCTCATTGAGCTTTACCAAAAAATGACTTTCCTGCAGAGAGCTCAGATAGTTGAGCTTTTCCTCCCCACTTCTACTCCACTCCCGACCACAAATCCCCCGTACCCTTCCTATTTGTTTTCCACCAAAGGAAATCAGATTATTTCTTCCCTGTGTGCCCTGCTTGGGTACTATTCCGATCAATGGGTAGACGAACCCATCCTGGGTTTTCTATCTATCTTTTCAAGCAATGAATAGACAACCACACAATTCGACTACAACACCTTCTTGGCCAATAAAATCCATGAGAAATTCATGAATTTCACCACAGAGGGCATGTTCAGGTATTCATCCATTCTGGCTTACATGTTCGTCTACTTCCAAGCAGATAGGTTCAATTTCTCCATGCAGAAGATGGACGCCGACAGGAGGCCACAGCCAGTCACAACGTGGACTTCTCTTCTGAAACACAATTCTGTCGAATACGACTTCACAACGTTCATTGATCAGTTTTACCACCCTGTGGTGAGTATGTTGAGTGGCATTCCTGAGCCACGAGTAAATGACGAAGTCCAAATAATTCTACACCTCTCGGACAATGCGAAGACAGGAGACTGGTACTTGTATTAGAATCACTCAGAGATCCGAGTTTATGGGTGCGAGTTGGCACCGTATAGGCTTCCGAGATATATACCGGTAAGAATTTTCACATTGGAATATATTAGACAAATTATGAATTCTGATGATATTCACTTTGTTTCCCTTAAAAAGAAGCAACAATTGCGGATTAAAGGGCAGCTAGGCTCTTTCATCTGCAATAGTAGAGGCGCGGGTGATGAAGCGGACAAAATGTTAAGGCAAATGAAATTCCTCACAAGTTTCACTTGGCATTATGATCCCTACGAGATCATTTCTGAGATGAGAGTCAAAAATAAGAATGCCCCATATGCGCATGAGCCCAAGCCGAAAATCGAGAGATTTGATAATCTGACAGAATGGGAGCCTGATACGTTGGTGGACACGGAACCAGCTGCTGAGATGGAAAGGCAGGTACCCTCAACAAGTGGGCCCCCTACTACCACACCTCAGAATCCCAAGGAAAAGAGGCCCCGACAAGAATCGTCTTCTCCTATAACAGAGGTGTCTTCGGAGGAATTTAAGATGCATGCCAAAAAGCCAAGGACAGCTCCAACGACAGGCACGACAGTGGAGCAAGAAATCACAACCACCCCAGGGGTCAAGCCCACCATTCTACCTTTTGGCTCGAGTCAGCACAAGGCATTAAAATCAGCTATAAAACCCACAGACTCTCCCCCAGATGCTCCACCAAGCAAGACCGGGCCCAAGTTGGGCATATTTGAAAAATATGATTTGATCAAAAAGAAAAACCAGACTCTTACTACTAGCACTTATGCACAGTTTCAGAAGAAGTCATCCACAGCTCAACACAGACTTCTTTCATCATTTGATACAGAGAAAGGTAGGATGCATATGGCCTACCTCCAAGCACAAGTGTCGGATCCCAAGGTTATATCAGATTACAAAAGAGCCACAGTTGAGTTTCAAGCAAAAGATGTGCACCCAACAGATCAGATGGATCTGCACAAGCAAACTGGGGAGATGGTTTTCCACACTTTGGCCCATGCTACAGCTTCCGCTTCAAAATATCGGATAGCTTTGAGTAATGCCCAGACCCAATTGAAGATGGAAAAAATATCATCTTTTGCGAAGGACAACAAAATCAAGACGTTAGAGGAGCTGGTCCTCAAGATTGGATATGACCCTGCTAACGTCAAGGTTGCCGAGGAAACAATCAAAAAGAAAAATGCTGATATCGCCTCCTTAAGGAAGCAGCTAAAGCTCCTTCCAACAGAGGACCCACAAACGAAGGAGATAGCCAAAAAAGAAGGGGAAAAGGATGAAATGTTGAAATTACTCATGGAGCAGAATGCTCAATTAAAGGAGATGGAGGCTGAGATGGAAAAACTGCTGAAGGAGAGAGAGCAGGCAAAGACAATGGAAGGCATCCCCTTAAGTGCTATCCCAATCGCAGGATTAAGCACGACAACAGTGACAGCCGTTCCATCTACAACACTTCCAGAAGGAACAACAAACCTAGCCAAGTCTATGGAGAGAATGAATTTGCAAGAGTCAGAAATCAGCAGGCTCAGGAAAGAAGTGGAGAATATCCAAGAGCTTAAAACCTCTTTCCAGACGAGCCTGTCTAAAGAGAAGCAGGTGAATGAGCAAATCAGGAAGGAGCTATAGCAGCTCCAAAAGCAGATCGTGGAAGGGAAGACTCTGGCTGAGGCCAAAGAGGTGATATGGATTGATATTTCCAAGTCCATAAATCAAATCTGGCCAATGTTTCAAATCATGTTTGAACAAAATGAGTTGCTCGAAAGGAGCAAACAAGTTGTGGAGAAAATCAGGACAGAGCTGGGAGACATGCCAGCCCAAGCTAATGAAATCATAAGGTTCCTGAATTCAAAGATCAGGGAGGAACTAGAAGAATTGAAGATCGAGGATAGGACAAAAACTATATTGGAGGTGAAAAGAGTTATGACCAAAAGAGGCCTCATGCTTCAGATTGAGGAAAAAATCCAAGTTATGGATCAAGGAGTGCAAAAGTTTTTCCACAAGATAGATACTCTGCAAAGGAAAGGCCTTCCTAGTATGAAGGTCATCAATGATAAATTAATGACACTCCCTAATTACAAGAAGAAGTTGACTGAAGCGTCTAGTTCCAAATTTGCAGGGGTACAAGGGAGTATCATGGGAAAAGCATTCATAGAGGCCCTGCAGTTGGATATTGATATCCAACATGAAATTAAGCACATATTCGTCATCAAGCCCACATTTTCTAAGTACACAGACATGGATGAAGTGTATAGAAGATTGCTTAAAGTCATAGTGCCAGGTCATATCAGATGGGAGGAGCTGTGTGATCTACTAGATTAGCATATGAGCTAGCACGATCCAGTCACCTGTCCAGTCAGAAGAGGATGCGAAGGCACCTCGCCAACGGCCTACCCCTGAAGTTCAGCAAATAGTTGCATCGAGTCATCAAAGTAGTTTTGATTAGTTAAGTTAGTTATGCTAAAAATAGGATGAGCATGTCCCGATCAGTTATGACGGGAACCTTTGTATTTTGACTTATAAATACTCCATTTTTCAATATATGGAGGGTTGTTGATTTGCACACCCTGTTTCTATCAAACTGTACTATTTTTGAAGAGATCTACCATTAATAAAGAAGAGGCACTTTACAGGATTCTTGCGCATGTTCACTGGTGATGTAATTTTCTCAGTTAAATGTTTTCTTGCTCTATAATCATATTGTTTTTCGATAACTAATCTTTATGAATAGCGTTATGTTGCAGGATTTAACTTGGATACCCTGTTTCCGATTCTAAAGATTTTAATGCTTATCTTCTAAATAACTTCAATTAATAAATTCTTAACTACTTGTTAGTTGGAGTTATTTTCCTTATCTTTTCTTCTGTCCATCCCTTTAATTATTAAAGATCCAGTGAGTGTGTTACCTCACCCTGTGAAGGATTTCCTTAGCATTTCTGGTTGTTTCTCAGATTTGAATAAATACAGACCCCATATCCCAATGGGTGTGTAAGCAGTCTCAACCAACTTATAAACCCTTTTTACAACAAAACATACCTGTTCTTTTTACCTAGCCTAATATCTGAAATTAAAACAAAGATAAATCATATAGAGAGATCCCTCTCTGAAGCTGGAAGGGATAGATCCCATCTTTAAAAGAGGTTGGTTAAGGTTACCTTCGTAGATTTCTTCTTTATCAACCTCTAGGAAATTTACCAAGTGCTAACATAAATGGCGACTCCACTGGGGACTTTCCCCAGAGCTGCACTTCAAGTTCAGATTTGACTTCTGATGGTGAATAGAAGCCAAGCACAAGAAGGATGTACCATTCACTTGGCGACTCCATTGTTCAAGATCCCGGTCTTCAAAGTTCACAAGTGACTCTTCTGCTGAAGAATCCATATTTCAAAGCCTTGGTGATACTTCAAGATGACAAGGTATGTGGAAGATCCTATGAATTGTGAAGCTATAAAATATTTCAGAGATGAGTTAGCAGATTTTCCAATTGTTGAAGTTCTGTTAACAGCCTTGTTTCATCGTTGGAAATCAAAAAATTATCCTCATAAAAGTAAAATGTGTGTTCTTGAGCTGTTGGCTGAAAAACTTGAAAAGGATATTGAGCTTTTAAATACTCAGATTCAGTCTTACAGTTTCCAACATCCAAAGCAATTTTATGAGAAACTCACGTCTCCAAAACCAAAAGATATAGTATCATCTTTCAATTTTCTGATTGATGAATACCCGGAGAATCAACAAATAGATCATTTATTTTTTGACCCGGTTGCAAATTATATGGAGCTCTTTTTCATTGTAACCGTTCAAACATGTTTTTTCTGCAAGGACCGTAGCCATCACCAGTTGCCAGTACATATTTCAGTCTTGATTTTCATCAAGCATGATGAGGAAGCCCAATCAAGGGATCAACTGCTGGGTTGGCTTCATTAGCACTTTTTCATTACCTAATTGAAGAAATAACTGTTAGATTAGGGTAGGTAGGATGCCAATAAGCTCAACAGAACAAGCATCTTTTCTTTTTGTTTCTTCATGGTTTTATTTTCAGTTTACAGTTTGGGGGCAGCCCAATGATTAGCTGGTCAGAGAAACTCAGATTTCATGGATTCTAAACACCTCTTTCAGAGCTATTTCCCCCAGGTGGAGCCTATGTTAGAATCCTATATAATAGGGGATCAGTGGTCTGAATGATATTTATCTTTTAAGGCATATGTTTTCGCTCATGACGCATGGCGAAGGCAGCGGAAAGCGCTCGTCACTGACCAAGCATACAATGAGTTCCTGCGCACAAGTTTCAAAGAAAGTTCCAATGAATTTTTAGCGAAAGTGTGAAGTGGTTTGAAATGGAAAAATCTTTACTCTTGGGGGTAAATGAAAAATGGGGTTTATTAGTTTATTTTGGTGAATTTGGCAAATTTTTCCCCTCGGCCTTCATACAGGGTTTTATGCAAAAAGTTAAAGAAGTATTTTCCAAAATTTTATATTGGCCAAGGGCCAATATCCACGCATTCAACCCCAAGAGTTAGAACCAAACCAATAACATACAAGCAGTGCCAGCACAGCATAAACACCAAACCCCAAAGCCCAAGCCTCGGGCTCATTTCATTGCTGCAACGTGTGACTGTTGATTAATATAATCATTTAAAGCTCAGTCTATCGTGTGAATGTGGGATTTTTCCCACATAAAACCTAAATATATAATACGCAGCTCAAAACCCTACGCCAGGTGTTGAAACAGTTTAAAAGTGTCGAACGCGAGGAAGCACGCAGGCAAAGAAGGTCATGAGGTGTCAAGGGATGCCATCGGGCCATATCAGGTTAAAGTTATGGAATAGTAATGTGCAGACAGAGGTTTGGCATCGAGTTGAGTTGAAACCCCACACATAGATAATCTCCAGCCACAATAGAAGAAGAAAAATGCCGAGGTTGAAAGTTCTTGGCGCCTGGAATCATAGGCGACAGTGCTACCAGGCGTCTCCAACCCTTCTGCATGCCTTTCATTTCCAGCCAATGGTATTCCAAGGTTGCGAAAGCTAGTTCTAATAACAAGTTGTCTGAGGTCCGTGGCTTATCTTCGAATTTAGATCAAATGGAGAAGGCAAGGAAAGCGATCCAGAGGTCGCTCTCGTTTTGGATGTGTTTGATTCAGCAATTTCACATCATCTTTCTTCAATGGCTTCCAGCGTGTTCCTGCGCATGATTTGGAGGTCGATTCATACATATTGGTCCGGGCTGTTGAGGCTGTACCCGTCGATGGAGATTCCTGGGGGTGCAAGAAACATGGATGGTTCATTTGATGCTGGCTACTTGCTGGTGTTTAGAGTGGATACAGTCCTGCGAGGTGTAGTTTGTGATCCAGAAATATCAGTGCCATATTTCTAATGCAAATGACATTGCATCAAATGTAAATCTGACAAGGATATCCTTTTAGCAGTAAATCTTAGTACCATCATGGCATATCTAGAGACTGCTGATGTTTATTCTTACCCTGAGGATGAAACCGTTGAAGATCCCCTGTTAGCTCAACATTTATCATTTTTTGGTATCGACTTATCGTCTTTGAAAAAGACAGAGTTGACTACAGCTGAAAAAGAACTGGATCAGAATACAAACTTTGATTGGAATCATATTCAAGAAAGTGGCAAGGAATCAGAGCCTCTATTTTGGGCTTGGTTATACAGGACTTATCAACCTTGGGAACAACTATTACTTGGCATCTATCATGCAAACGATATTCTCCACAAGGGATTTTAGTTTGCGTTATTTTGGAACTCAAAAATTGGATGAAGGCTCCTCACAAGATGATTCTCAAACACAAGTGTTGAGGAGGTTATCAAATTTCTGCAAGATAATGCACATGACCCTGGGTTTTGGCCAATTTCTTGAGGATAAATCAGTTTATTGTTCTGCATCTTTCTCAACCGACCTTGTGCACTATTCATCTTAGATTCGGGACATATTATGTTCCTCATTCCTACAAATTTTGCACTTGATTTCCTGCAGTTTTATATTGCTATGGGTTTTGTATCTAGTTTCCCTCATTTCTGGAATCTATGTCAAAAATACTGAATGATAGACCTGATTTCACGAGTGGTATTATCATCTTAACTGGACAGTGATGATGGTGGTAGCCTTTGAAATGTAATTTCCTGCCTCTTTTCATGCAAATGGTTTATTTCATGAGGCACGTCTCGCCAAGAAGGATTTGGTCCGATTTATACTCATTTTCAGCTTCTGATATTAGTTCTACAGAACCAAGTAGTCCTTGTATCCTTTTAGTTCTCTCATCCCTTCGTGAGACGGTTGTGGTTAGAAATGAGAGGAAATCGACATCTACAGGTCAGTGCTTATCACCTCCAAGGTTGGGGGTTTTTCATGGCATTCGAATTCTAGACATCATCATTGAGCAGTATTTGGAGAGGATTTTCAAGTATGCGCATTGTAGTTCCTCTGTTTTTGTAGTTGCATATGCATATATCGACCGCTTGATTCAACTCAATTCAAGGTTTTGGATTATTTCTCAGAATGTACACAGACTTCTGATCATTAGTGTGATGGTTGCTGCCAAGTTTCTTGATGATATCAACTACAACAATGCATATTATGCAAAAGTAACTGTTGGGACATAACGAACACTCTAAACAGGTGGCAGAGCAGTTAGAGCTTAGGTGGCAGAGTAGTTAGAGCTTAGGTGGTGGCAGTTAGAACACAGGTGGCAAAGCATTCATGTCTAAGAAGATTCAACTCCAGCCAGTTTTCAACAACCTCCAACATGTTCCAGATGTCAAGCAGCAGAGCTCAAATTCAGTTTTTAGTTATTTTGATGTCTTGTTTATGTGTCAATCTTTACAACTGTTTTCCTATTTTTAGAGTGCAAAGTCATGAGCCCAAATTTTTGAGGGCTGGGGGGATTTTTTATTATATATAGTGATGTAAAAAACTAGATGAGGGTTCGACTGGGACTGAGTACGAGAGGGTCCTGGAAGTGAAGCGATTTTTCTTGCTGGTTCGACCTATGTGAGGGGTTCTTAAACCTGACAGGAATAAAACTTTCTTCGCTAGAGCATGGACTGTGTATGGCCAGAGTATATTTCTCTGTATTTTTTTAATGAATGATCAGAAATGAGCATGTTGTTCTCAGGATTCTTGTGTAGAGATATTGGTGATGTTTTTCTTCTTTGTTAATGTGTTTCCTGTTTTCTTCACAATTTGTTTTCTGTTCCAATCACCAGAAGGAAAGTAATAGGGGCAGAATTTATTATCCAATACTCTGCCTCTCAGCTTGTGGTGATCTTTATGTTTATATTATAAATCTTATTGCAGGAATTCTTAACTGCTCCTGTGCCTAGTTTTTCCTCACCTATTTATCTTCTCATCCACACCATTTAAACTTAAATCGATCCAATGTTTCTACTACCTTGCCCTGTGTAACAGTCTTGTCCAGATCTGAAATCTGAATCACTTTAAATCGCAGACCCCATTTTCCCAATGGCTCCCCTTCCTGTCCCAAAGTAACCATCTCAAAATCAAAAACTCTATATTTTCCCTGCTTTTATAGCTAGCCTAACATCAATCCTATTACAAACAAAGTTAAATCTAATAGAGAGATCCCTCTCTGAGTCTTGGAGGGCTAGATCCAAGACTTGAAGTGGTTCGAGGTTACCTCTGTGTTTGCCTCAGTAGCCTTAGGCAAATTACAGAGTGCTAAGAGTAATAACATTCTATTGCGGGAGACTAGGATATCCTATTCCGGTTTAGAAAGTCAATCTGACTAAGAATAGGACTCAGATATACACCTGTAATTTTTGATCAATTGTATCGAAGGGATTCCCTCTTTAAATAAGAGGAAATCATCATTCAAGAGGATCTCCAGTTTTTGTACTAAGAAGGGTTTACAAAGAAGGATGCACTTCATTCCAGATTGTAATATGATACATTGATAGATGAATAAAAGATTGTTTTGAGCATCCTTTTCTAGCCTCTTCGTTCCAGGGGAATGTTGTGAGAAGGGAGGGCCCACCTTCTTCACAAGATTCACCTGTTAGTTTTATAGTGTGTTAGTGTGATCTCTGTTTATGCCTTGATTGATTTCTGTCTTGCTGAAACACTACTTTAATGAATTCTGCTTTGCTGAAACACTACTGAACTTTGTCTTGTTAAGAACTCTATTTTACTAAACGTTACATTGTTTTCATGAAGTTCATGCTTGAGTAATTGTTAATCATTTTAGTTAGAAATCTTGTGTGATGAATTTATGAAAGCTTTCTAATCAGAGACTAGTGCCGAAGATTCCTACTTTGGGAAGGAAATAGGGTCTTGTTCTCTGTTAGGATTAGTTAGCCTTCAATTATTTCCATAAGTGTGATAATCAGAGATTGGTGCTGAAGGTTCCTGCTTTGGGAAGGAAATAGGGTCTTCTTCTCTGTTAGGAGTTAGATAGACTTCAGTGTGAATTATTTCAGTTAAGCAATAAGTTCATGAAGTGTGACGATCAGAAACAGGTGCTGAAGATTCCTGCTTTGGGAATAGGGTCATGTTCTCTGGTTATAGAATAGTTGGTCTTTTCTGTTGCAGTATATTGTGTTATTTTAATGTAATCCAGAATTCTTCAATTAATCATTTCTTTAACTTTGAGTTCTGCAATAGGTAGATTGCTTTTCTGTAATTCAAGTTAGAACTTCCATTCATTCAAGGCAAGTGTGATTAATATAGTTTCCTTTACTACAACTCTAGGTTACTTTTGAAATTGAGCATATATAGTGCGTGGTTACCTTTGAAATAAATAGACTTCCATGGGTTGACAATTTATGTAGCACTTGATTGTTTAAATTAAATAAGCAATTATAGTGACAAACATTTTGGCGTCGTTGCTGGGGAAGGTAATTTTAGATTTCAAAAGTGTTATCACTGAAATTTCGTCCGCACATGGTTACAAGAACTCAGCATCATCAAACAGTAATGAAGTCATTCATGGCCCTGAATTAATCTCATAACATTCAAAAAAGGGAAAAACTATACAAAGTAGTGAAAAATTGAAGAGCGCTTTACATAAGTTCGGCGCGCGCACGTGCATGGAACAGGAACGTAGAGTGTGCGCATGCGTGCAAGATGCGCGACTGTCAGCGCAAAAAGCCACGCACCTACTAAACGACACATTTATGAATATGGTCGGCCTCCCAACCACTTATGGTTCAGCTCCCAAGCTGATTTGACTTCCAAATCCGGGCTGGTCAAAGACCTAATAATGCCCTAAATGGCCTCTTTTCACACTACAAAGCAGTTTCATAATAACCCAATGCAATGCTATAAAAAGCCATGAATTCACCTCATTTTCTCAAGGAATTCTAGGTAATGTTATGTTGCCTATATTGTTTTAAGGACTCCATCCTTGACAAGAACACATTGGCACCATTTCATTGAGCAATCCACCTCTCCATTGAGTGGATTTGCAAAGAGTTCTTTCACCACTATTTTCATTTTCTTTGTTGTAAGGAGAGCAAGCTTGTGAGGGTCCAAGAGCCTTCCCTTGGAGGAAGAAGTGACTCATAGTCCCCTTTCTTCTTGGTGCTTTGATTTCATCAATAGATCAGCCTAAAAACATTAGTGACATGGGTCTTTTCATTTTTGTTATCTCTATGTCCCTATGCTTATGATTTTAGTTTGTATTAGTTTAATTCTTGCTTATAGTTTTGTTTTTCTTTCTCTAACTCTTTCCTCTACAGCTGTCCTGCCCAGCAAGACCCAACTGGGCATGCAATCACCTCTTATTTGCTCACCAAGGTGATGAAAGAGGCACAACATATTGGTGACTCCACTGGGGAAAGGTATCAAATTCCTACCTCATTTGGGTTTATTTTTCTCTTCTTTTAGTTTAATTAACTTGCAGGTGCACTAACTGGCCTAGGCTGACCTGCCAACCATCCAATTCAAAGAAGAATTGAGAGAAATCCATCCGGATTTTTCTTTCTCGGCCATTTGTCACAGGTGTGTGGGTATTCCACCCCACAGATGTGCATCAGGCATGCATGCGCTTAAGTAACAACTTTTCTCTGTGCGCATGTGCTTTTTGACTCAACTCTGTTCGCACGCCTGCGCTCTGTGTGCCTCTGTCTGCACTAAGGGCCGCGCATCTGAGCAAAATTTCACATTGTGAGTTGTTGGGATGTGGGGAAGGCCATTTTCCTTTTTAAAAATGATGTCAAAAATGTTTTAAAGCAACACCACACTTAGTCCCCTCATCGTATAAAGGGGTTAGTCCAACACACATAGGCACTTAGGAGGATAAAATCAATTTCCCTTCTTTGCTTTTTTCCACATGGATGGCTTGTTGTGACTTATAATATAAGGTGGAAATCATTTTTAATCACATTCAACTCACATTGGGACTAGAATTTGAGTTACAATCGCTTAGTATTCTCTTCTCTCGTGCCTTCAAGCGACCTTGAGAATCAGAAAAGGATTGTGAAACAATTTCACCTCCCTTAACAAAGTTTAAAACCTTTAGGAGAGGACAACGACCCTTTTTGGGACCCCTCTTAGTTTTCTTTTTCAAACACATCTTAATATTGTAACGGGCCCATACATGCCCACATGCTACAAAGATAGGATAGTATTTGAATTTGTGCTTTCTTAGATCAAAACACTAGGGGAGTATAAAGTTTTGTAACGGGCCCATACATGCCCACATGTTCAATCTAGGATAGTTTCAAGCTTTTCTTAGATTACATCACCATAGGGAGTTAAAAGGATAGTAACGGACCCACATGTCCACATG
>JZKD02S1659471.1:465229-496743 GCA_000966675.3 Picea glauca
ATCCTTGTTTTCCAGAAGATTAAATTGTTTCCATTGAAGAGTGGAGGCCTGATAGATGCTAATCCGTCTTGATTGCTCATTTTGATTGAACTTCCTTCTAGCGGCTAATCCTTTTTCAGAAGGACCTAGCTCTGATACCAATTGTTGAGAAATACTGAGAGGGGGGGGTTGAATCAGTATTTGAGCAATAATATTTTTTCTCTGTTTTAACTAAAGACCTTAGGCGACTTTATAGAGACAAGAGTGCATTCAGAGATCTTTCATTATTCATCAGATGTCTTATTAAGCAATAAAACAGTGTAGTAAAGATAAACAAACCAACGCACATGAGTAAGACACATGAACACCAGGATTTTAAGGTGGAAACCCAAATCGGGAGAAAACCACCGCTGTCGTTGTCTCTGTCTTCAATGATTATTATTAAGAAAACATTCTACAACAATGTACTAGCGCAGACTCATACTAGTACGTAGGCTTCTACCTGCAGAAGGCTACAACCTTCTCTCGTTTACCAGCCTTTCCTGGAAGGGAGCTTCAACACCCTGAAGAAAGCACCAGTTTCTACTGGTGGGATGCTTCTACTAAAGGGTTAAACCCTCAGACTTACTGCTGACCACGTTTCATTAATTTTCACACTGGATCAGTAATAATATGTGTTGCTGAGCAGTTCAGATCTATTGTAACTTACCAGTGTAGTTCTACCACCTGCACAAATTACCTCAGCGATCTGTAGATGTGCCTATTGTCAGGAAATGGCCTCCACATCCTCCAGAAGGGACCCCTGCTACCTATCACTGTCCTTACCGTCCTTATCGTCCTTCTTTCGTTCTTCATATGCGGTGTAGGAAGAGCACCGAACCCTTCTTAAATCTACGGATCCATGACACGTTCAATGCTCATCGGGTCCTATATTTATTGCTCAGGGTAAATCGGGCCCCTTTTTAAAATTTTAAATTAAATCTACGCGCGCCCCGTTTTAAATCAATGGTTCTGATCAATTATGTATCTGACGATCCAGATTCACTCGCGATTTTGTGTTTCACGATATCGGGGTGTTTGATGTCAAGTGAATTTGTTATTTCAAAGTCCCGATCCCTGATGCCAATGCGTCCCTTTCCATGTGCTAGCCCTGTTGGCTTTAGCTCCCGACCAATATGACCATCACACCTTACCCCGTCGGGGCTATCGGGATATCATGTATCATGATTTCGCGATATCCGATGCCATTGTTCACGAGTCTCGCAAAACTCTAATTCCTGATTTTCGATGAAGCACCTGCCACCTATCCTCTTGTTCTGCTGTGCTGACAGCTAGCCCCCACTAATCAGGGTTTCGCGGATCACAATTCTACCTTGCACAAAACTCTTGTCAACGGGATCCCCAATTTCCCGATGAACAAAATGTCGACGACGCCTTGATCTTCGACACCTGTCCCTCAGATGGGCGGTCTCGATTGATGTTGCAATCCTTACCAAATCCCAATTCACGAAACTCTGATGAGTTCCTTCACACGCTGGCCCTCCCGGCTCAGCGCCCGCTCATATGACCAACTCCCGTGACCACTACCTTATCTCGTCGGGGCTACGGGGTTCGCGAGTTTGAGATGCACGAACTCCTTGCTCCCAGGATCTCCGATATCCCGATATGTGATGTGAGATGCCACCTGTCATTCCACATCGACTCCTCTTGGATCCTTTGACACGCTTCCTATTTGAGATCCACGGCTGTGGTCTCTTCTCGTAGTTCAGGGTTCAACAGGCCTTGCACCCTTAGCCTCAAGACTCTTGATTTGTCGATGCCTCTGCTGACGTCACACGTGGTTTGACACGTGTTAGATCCTGCCACGTGTCACTCTGATTCGTGACTTACATGTGCCTAAAGTGTTGAATATGCCTGACACTTGTCATTCCCTGGTTGTGCCACATGTCCCTTGCTGGCGTGGTCTGCTGCCGTGAGTTGGATCAACGGTTCAGATGCAATCTTGGCTCAACAGCTCTGATTACATTGTGAAATCGCATATCACGATTTTGGGGTTTCCGTTGTCATTGTTCACGAGACTCGTGAAACGCCAATTCTCGATTCTTCAATGAAAGAAATCAACGATCCAGATGTCATGCGTTCTTTAACGGCTGTGATCAAGTCGCGAAATCGCATATCGCGATTTTGGAGTTTTCATTGTCGAATGAATTGGACATTGCAAAGTCCCGATCCCCGATTCTCTGATGGCTTATCTCGCTCGCATCTTTTGCAGAACTGACGGCTAACGGGTATCTGCTTCCAATCTGATGGCGCAGATCACTTCTTCTGCACTCCAACTCTTGCACTTAACATCTGCACAGCTTCTCCCGATCCAACAGCTGTCATGATTTCCGAGTGAGATCCGACAACTCTCGGTCTCTTTCCTATGCTCCTTACGCGTATAAGAACGTTATGCCTCCTGAGCTTATTCTCCTCGAATCCTTAAAGGATTCTGACGTCTTTGCACAATCATTCACCTCTCTAAACTTTGTCTTTTGTTTGTCTGTCATCCTGTAAAAACATGCCAACAATCCTTTGTACATTCTTCCTGTACACATGCCATATTCATTGCTATGCTTTCCATCAATGACAAGCATATGCTACCTGTTAAACATTTCCAACAAAACCAGCTGCTAATATTGACACTGAGATATAGGAATTAGAGGTCCAGGGTGCCGCAACACTACTTTCCTTTCATCAACAAGCTGAAACAAAAGAAGAAAATGCTGATCCTGTAGCTGCTCCACAAGAACCAGCTAGTGCGGCTGTGACTGCAAAACAAGAACCAGTCACTCCTCAAACAGAACCAACAATGGCCTCTGTTTTACAATAAAATGAGTTCCTAAAGTCTGAACTAGAAGCCTACAAACAAGAGCTAGCCATGGAAAAGGAAGCCTATGAAAAGGAACTTAATTTGTACACCCTATCTCACACAATGACCATGTCAGAAGGAACTACAACAGATAATCTGTCTAGAGAATATATGTGTTGTCAATGTGGGGATATCTAATATCAAGCAGGCTACAAAGTAATTCAAATCCCAATGCCAGGAGCTCCCCCTACTCCTTCAACTTTTGCAGTCAAAGAAGAAGAACCTACTATTACACAAGAACCAGCTATAGTTGTCACACAAGAACTAGCTACAGTTGAAACAAAAGAACCAGAAAGACCTCCCAAGATTAAGATTGAGCCCTGCCCTGCAACAAATGTCAAATTTGAAACCCCTGCTTTTGTTAACAAAGCTGTACAGACATTGCCTATTGAGGAATCTGCCCCTCCCAGCCAGATCAATATCCACACTTTTGTGGAACAATCTACTCAGACCTTACCTCACCCCACTACTTGCAATGCTGAAACACAAACTCATCCATGGGATGAGTAGGCAGTAATACAGAAATGGAAGAATGAGTATGCTTCTACATAGGCCAAAAGCCTGCAAGAGCACAGACAAATCTGGATAAATCATACCTATTCAAATTGGGAAGCTTTAGAGAAGACACGCCAGGAGGCTCATGCCCTTAAGAAATAGAACAAAGAGTTGAAAGGGAGATTGGCCCTGGTATTTGACTTGGCACAAAAGCTATTGGCTACAAGGAAACCATCCTGCAATTACTCCTTGTTCCTTATGGAACAAATTACATGGTTTCAGATCAAATCAATCACAGAAGGAAGACCCCATGCAGTACTAAACCCAATAGATTTTGTCAAAACCTTTGCAAAAGCCTCTGCTAGGGATCAACACCTCCTCTGTGAGGCATATTTTCATAATGAGGCCATCCCTGAGAACAGGCAGCTGAACCTTAATTCTCTTGTGAGGGACATCCAAATTCTGGCATTCACCTCCTTTTTCCACAATCAGATTTTGTGGAAGTATGACTTCCTGGCTACCAAGAAAAATGAAGATAACCACCTTCTCTGGATAAGACCAGAACCACAGAATGCAGCCACCTTTGTCACAGAATATTATCAGTTCTTAAAGAAACCAGGGATGACTGAACATGTTCAGCAACTACAATCAACAATGCTTCAGGATTGTCAACACTTCATAAGATCCACAGAGATTGTTTCCCTCCAGGAAAACAACTTGTTTTGGCGGAAATCTACTAAGAAAAGACAGGAACACAATCCTTTTAGCCCTACTAATCTCAAGATAGAAATATCCAGGGTACTTAACTACATCCAGTGTGTTCAGGAATGTGCTGAAAGCTGGATAGGATACCAGTTTTATTTTCCTATCCTCTGGTTGCCAATAGAGAGATATCAAATCCATTATAAGTTGCCTAAGAAGATAGAAACAACAACTTGGCAAAGGTTACAACGTGTCCAAGGGTTTAGAGCTCCAACAGACAACACCTCCCATAGCTACTGCTTGAGTAACTTTCACGCTCAGATTTGGTATTCAGACTCTGATTCAGAGTGAAGTTGCCTGAGGACATGTAACATTTTAAGTTGGGGGGGATGTTAGGACCACACAATGTACCTTTTTTCCCATACTTTTTTCCACTATTACACTCTTTTTCACTCACATTTAAACTCATATCATCACTTTATCCTATCTTTCCAAAGGTATACAACGTCTCTTCTATTTACTATACGTTTAATCTATTTTGCATATAATTTTACATCACTCTCGTACTTAAATATTGATTAGAAATGTATAAGTGTTGAAACAGTTCAAACTACAGATTAGCATTTGAGGCTTGTTACTGAAACAACAACTCACAGAAGTTGTTACACAGTCCATGGTCGATGATGCTGAAACACATAAGCTGTTACAAAGTCCATGGTCGACGATGCTGAAACACAGAAGTTGTTACACAGTCCATGGTCGACGATGCTGAAACACAGAAGATGTTACACAGTTCATGGTCGATGATGCTGAAACACAGAAGTTGTTACATAGTCCATGGTCAACAATGCTGAGGAAGCTGTTACACAATCCATGGTCAACGATGCTGAAACGCAGAGGAAGATGTTACACAGTCCATGGCCGACGATGCTGAAACACAGAAGATGCTACACAATCCACGGTCAATGATGTTGAAACATAGAGGAAGCCATTACACAGTTCGCGGTCAACAACAACTCACACAGATTGACTACAACAGTTGCACTGTGAGTCAAGCACCAACCATCACTACTGCCTGAGAAGTGCTGAAACAGTTAGAATGCAAATCTCGTGGATGAAACAACCTGCGATTTTCGATGCCGAAACAACATACAACAACAGTAATAATAAAGAGTCATTACTCTAGCCATAATAGAAACACCTCACTCAGCACTCATAATAGCATTCTGTTGCGGGAGACTAGGATATCCTATTCCGGTTTAGAAAGTTGATCTGACTAAGAATAGGACTCAGATATACACCTGTAATTTTTGATCAATTGTATCGAAGGGATTCCCTCTTTAAATAAGAAGAAATCATCATTCAAGAGGATCTCCAGTTTTTGTACTAAGAATGGTTTATAGAGAAGGAAGCACTTCATTTCAAATTTTAATATGATACATTGATAAATGAATAAAACACTGTTTTGAGCATCCTTTTCTAGCCTCTTCGTTCCAGGGGAATATTGTGAGAAGGGAGGGCCCACCTTCTTCACAAGATTCACCCATTAGTTTTATAGTGTGCTAGTGTAATCTCTGTTTATGCCTTGACTAATTTCTGTCTTGTTGAAACACTACTTTAATGAATTCTTCTTTGTTGAAACACTACTGAACTCTGTCTTGTTAAGAACTCTATTTTACTAAATGTTACATTGTTTTCATGAAGTTCATGCTTGGGTAAATGTTAATCATTTTAGTTAGAAATATTGTGTGATGAATTTATGAAAGCTTGCTAATCAGAGACTGGTGCTGAAGGTTCCTGCTTTGGGAAGGAAATAGGGTCATGTTCTCTTTTAGGATTAGTTATCCTTCAATTATTTCCATAAGTGTACTAATCAGAGACTGGTGCTGAAGGTTGTTGCTTTGGGAAGGAAATAGGGTCCTGTTCTCTATTAGGAGTTAGATAGCCTTCAGTGTGCATTATTTCAATTAAGCAATAAGTTCATGAAGTGTGACAATCGGAAACAGGTGCTAAAGATTCCTGCTTTGGGAATAGGGTCCTGTTCTCTAGTTACAGAATAGTTGGTCTTCTCTATTGCAGTATCTTGTGTTATTTTAATGTAATCCAGGATTCTTCAATTAATCATTTCTTTAACTTTAAGATCTGCAATAGGTAGATTGCTTTTCTGTAATTCAAGTTAGAACTTCAGTTCATTCAAGGCAAGTGTGATTAATATAGTTTCCTTTACTACAACTCTAGGTTGCTTTTGAAATTGAGCATATATAGTGCATGGTTACCTTTGAAATAAATAGACTTCCCTGGGTTGACAATTTATGTAGTACTTGATTGTTTAAATTAAATAAGAAATTATAGTGACCAACAACTGGATAATCAACTCAGCATCTCCAAATATTGCTATTTCTTTAATTCCCATTTCCTTGGCAGCCCTCATACCCAGAAAAAGAGCTTCATACTCTGCCACATTGTTGGTGGTTTCAAACTCCAGCTTGTATGACAGGGATATGACCTCTTGGCAAGGTGATATGAGAACCACTCCAGCACTAGCGCATTTGCTAGAATAATCTCCATCGAAAAACATCTTCCAAAGAGAGGGGGTTGGAGGGGAAATCAGATGATCAATATTTGGCTACTTTTTGACTTTGGAAAGGTCTTCAGGGGCATCAATGAGCTGTAATAAACTAGACTCCAAATCGGTGTCAAGTGAAAATATGGGGTGATTAGTGGGGTTTGCTTCATCACTGACAAAATAGGCTAGCTGGGCTTCCCTGTACAACCTCCTGTGTTCCCCTCCAAAGACTGGAATGGTGGCATACGTGAGATCCATCTGTAATGTCCCTCCAAGATTTTTAATCCAAGATCTAGACAATAGCATGCAAAATTTGGGGGGAACGCCAGCTACGACAATATCCATGACCACACTCTTCATGGGAAGCTGAAACAAAGAAACCACTAGGTCTTTGATGACTCCTAGACACTGCACTCTTCTTGAATCGAAAGAGTACAAATCATGATAAGTTTTTGTCACCTCCAATCCCAATTATTCCATAACTATTTTGGGCATAAGGTTATGGGAAGCCCCTGAATCCATGAGGTAGTTATGCAACACTTTATCATGTATATTCAGGGATGTGTAGAAGGGAGGGTATGAAGCATCTCTATCTTCTACCATGGGCCCTAGGACAACTGTTGGCTTTTCATCTTGGAGATTTATTGAGTCAGTGGAAGGCTGGGGGAGCTAAGATTGTAGCAGTTTGGAGAGGGACCTTTTGAAATCTTTGTTTTTAACTAGCTCAAATAGGGGTACATGGATTCTAATATTCTAAATTTCATGCTCAAAATTGAAGGAAGGAATAGGCTTAGGAGCTTCCTTTACCTCAGTGACAGGTTCCTTGGCTGCTGGCGAAGCACTCTAAGTTTTCTTTTCTTTAGTAGTGGTCGCAACAGCTTTAGTTGGCCTTTTCACTATGGGGGCTGATCCTGGTTCTCAAAATTCCCTTCTTTATTATTTGACCTGATATTATATCTGTTAGGAGTATTGTTGGATTTTTCCCCTCTACTCAACTCATTGATTTGAGTGCTGATAAGGGATTCTTCATATGCAGACTGAGTTAAATGAGGAAACAGGGAAGTATCTTCTATGCAATGGATCTCTGGGTTGATTTCATCCTCCTCCTCCCCTTCCTCATGAGAAACTAGATTATTCTAGAGAGGGGCCTGAATCCTCTGATCATCTCTATCTCTGCTCCTTTGTTCCCTAGGAAAATACTCTGGCACATTGTTATTAGGCTTCCTAAAACCTATACACTCTGTATTCTGGGGATTTTTGTAGATGGGATTCCCTTCTAATTCCCACCTTTCCATTCTAGCAGCAACTGATTTTAGCATTCTAGCTGTCTCATCTGTCTGAAGGGGCAGGGGAGAGGAACTGTATGGGGAAGCTTCAGGCCTCTGCCTAGATATGTTTCTACCAATAGTGTTCCTGAGTTGGTCAATAGCCAATATGTTAGATTCTATCTCCATGGCTACATCTTGCATGTGGGCCAGAGTAGAGGCTCTCCTTTCCCTGAGCAGGAGGCAGAAATTAGGATCAAAAGCGCTGGCATAAGTGATCTTTGCAGATGCTTCTGAGGGTTTGATCTCAGCAGGGATTTTATTGTACATTTTATTGAATCTCTTGGAGAAGTCAGAGACAGACTCTCCTTTTCTCTTCAAAGACCCAAACTCTGTCATGTAATACATGAAGTCTTTTCTATCTCCCCACTGTCTCAAAAAGGCATTATCCAAAGCCTCAATCCCATTAATAGATCCAGGAGGCAAGGCCTTGAACCATTTTCAAGCCTCGCCTTGAAGACTATGGACAAAAATCCTCATCCACACGTCTGCATGCATGATAACATTATCATCTGTAAAACTGTAAAAGGCTTCTAGGTGTTCTTCTACAGTTATGTCCCCCTCACCTGTAAACTTGGGAAGTTGCTTGAGGTAACCATCTGCTGGGAGGGCATTGAGAGGATGAGGTAGCATGAGGGGAGCATACCTAGCGGCTATAATGGCCTCCATTCTGGTCATATGGGGATTTTCTCCTGCCATAGGGATATTGTGTGGAGGAGAACTCGGAGGAGAAGGAGCTCGAAGAGGGGATACTGGGGATGAGCTTCTAAGGGGAGTGGGAAACAATAGGGGATTTAGGGAGAATGCTAGCGAGCTTAAGTCAGCTGATGTTTCCCTTTGCATAGAAGTGACAATAGTAACAAGAGGAGGAGCGGTAAAGCTAGGAGTGGGGAAATCTTCTATGGTCCTGGGTCTACGCCAAGGTATAGTTTTAGGGGAGAGGGGAGTGACAAGGATTTCTCCCTCCAATACCAGACTAGAGGGGGAAACCTCAACAAGAACACTCTCAAAATTCAGGAAACAGGAGACCTCAGAAAGCGGTCTGCTAGGAAACTAAGGAGGAGAAAATGGGGTTCTTACAGAAGGAGATGGAAGATTACCTAGTTCGGTGGTGGAAACTTGTCCTTAACAGACCTTTCCTTTTCTGAGAACCACCTCCCAATCAGTTTCAGGTGTAGCTAGAGGAAGCTGTGGATGGGACAACGTGTGTCTGCCTCTGAAAGCCACAATTGATGTAGCAGGTTCGTCATAGTGGAGTCTTCACAATGGAGTCACCAGGTGCACAGTAGTAATATTCAAAGGCTCTGATACCCGATGCACCTTCAGAATTAGAGGTTCAATGTCGTTCAATCTCAGGGAAAATTTTCAACTTCGTCCCCAACAACAGTGCCATAAATGTTGGCGACGAAAGTCACTCCAGGATTGCAGCAGGAGTAGAGCTTGACGCCCATCAGTTTATGTCATTATTTTTGTATGATAGGGGTGAT
This sequence comes from Picea glauca, assembly GCA_000966675.3. NCBI lineage: Eukaryota > Viridiplantae > Streptophyta > Pinopsida > Pinales > Pinaceae > Picea > Picea glauca. The sequence continues at coordinate 474,695 of JZKD02S1659471.1, forward strand.
CGAATGGAAGTAAACTCGGATGATATATTTTTAACTCCAAAACTAGGCCAGGCATGCATGGGCAAGTGAGGTCTTAGATATACTCTGGACAGTGAGTTGTAGTAAGGGTGAGTAGGAGGAAGACTTGTATTAGAGAGATGCAAGGGTCTGTTATCAACATCACGTTTCTAACAGACTGTAGGAGAAGGCATTTGAACACAAGGTATTCTTACATTCAAATGCATAAAACCAGAGAATACAAGAGTGCCACAATAAATCTTTTATCATAACACAACTGCAATAATTCATGTGAATCAATCAATCATGAACTCCCTCATTATGAGATGAAAACTAGATGGAACAAGGAAACTGTCTTTCATTAAAAAGAAATCTTACATACAGATGCATAACCAGAAAGCTAGAGTGCCTGTTAAAACATTACAATCGGGAGCTTCGCTCTACCATCGATAGCTTGAAAAATATCAAAACTAAGTATATATACTCCTAAACAATTTCCCAACAAAGGCCTACTGGACTTTCGGGATGAGGAGTCTCTTCAATCAAATCTGGCCTACACTCCTCTGTCATACGCCACCTTAATTCTACATGGCTTGCACCAGGGAGTAGCTGAGCCCTTAAATGTTGAATTAGCATGTGCAGGCTTTCCTGGCGAGTCGAGGAATCGACGTGGATTCCATGAAAATAACCATTATAGAAGACCATCTCGGGAAGGATTTCGGCCGGGACACCCATATTTTGCAATTAATGAGTGAGGGGAGTTTTCAACCACCCTCTTTCTTCTTCATTCATTCCCAGTAGGTACCGGGATTTAGATTATGTCGAATTGGGGTCTGGAACACAGTTCCCCCTTTCTGAAACTCAATTCAGTGCTTTTGTCCTCCCTTTTGTACAACACTTTCTACTTTCTCGAGTGACCACGGGCCATGACCTTACGCCTATTTTCCAGAGTGCTTTCGGTATTTCTGGGTTTGTGGGTAGGAAAGAGTAGGTCTTCTTTCTTTGAAATCGCGATGGGAGATATGCCGGGAGGTCCTAACGGTCGCCACATTTTCATCCAGGATAAATGGCTAAGATGACTCTCGGCCATCTGGAGCCTGTCTTGTCAAATGATAAACGTTAGCGCCCCTCCTTTAGGACTTCTCCTCTGTGACCAGGCGTCAAAACCATGGGCCTAATTCTGGGTGCTTTCGGTGTTTCAGGATTCAAGGTTTCTAGAGGTGAAATGACGAGTTGCGCTTACCCCTTGAACTCCCGAATGTCGACGTGACACGTATGTGCACCGTGTGTCCTTTAGGTGAACGGCCCAGATAGTATTCGCTATTATAAAAGGGGCTCCCCCTGTTTACAGGCTCGCTTGATGTGACCTGGTGCTAAGACCATGGGCTCGGCTCCAAAGGTGCTTTCAGCGTTTCAGTGATTTCAGCTGTAAAGAATGGGAGGCTCCTTATCTCTCGAAACATAGATCCCCGATACGCCGACTGGCCCCCACCTTTTCCAATTGGATCAGACGACCTAGATTTTCCTTGAACTATTGGCGCCATCCTTCGTGCTAAATACCTGGCAACTTGGCAGCCCTGAAATCCCGATGACCGTCAATTCTCTTTGCAGGTGAATCTCGACGACGGACAACCAACACTTCGCCTGCTCGCTTGACTCGCAACTGGAAAAGGGATTCTCCTATGTTGCACGTGGGTGCTTCCTGTGCTACCTGCAGACCTAGGTACCTTTGTGCCCAAGACAAAAATTGTCGCTAACACTATGGATAGACACAGTTGTGTTCTACTGAATGACATTGTTCTGATTTCCATGTAGACTATCAGTAGTGTTCAAAATGATTATCATCTAGATGGGTAGTCAGTGTTCTTGTGGATAGACATTCTCCGGGAAGAGAATGGTCTAGATAGAATAGATTGTGGGTGGACATGTAATCTTTCTGTGGAGAATGGTCCAGGTTGACAGTTTGTTGACATGTCATGGACTAGTATTCTCCTAAGGCACATATTGTGGCTTGATTAGTAAAATGGTTCAAGACCGAAATTTTATAAGTAATACAGACTAAGACAGATCTCTATAACTTGATTAGAAAATAGTCCTAGATTGACATTCCTATAGGAATGGTATCTATAGTCCATGTCATAGACTTTAACATCTGTTGGGATAGTCATTCTTCTAGAATGTATGTCCAGATTAGAAGAATGATCCTTGTATCACTCTGTGGAGTGAGCGACTTATTCAACATCATGCCTGACTACTCAGATAGAGTGTGGGTTTGAAAGATGTTGCACTTGATGCTATCAGATGATAGTGTTGATGGTTCTCATGATATAATCATGAGATAGTCTATATGACTATGATGATTCTACCAGTTGAATGGTATGTTTATGCTCAATAAAATTTCCTTCAATACATCCCTAGCTAGGAGGAAGTGTTGATATTATGGTAGTTGTGGGAGGTATTTACCTCCATGTGTAACCCTGAAAAGAATAGAATATTCTAGGAAGAAAGAATAAACCCAAAATTATTAAAACTAACCCTAGAAGACAAGTCGACTCAAGGAAAAAATTAATATTAAGTATTTAGCATCCAAAATGAGAAGTCGGCCAAGACAACTCAGGAAAATAGTATAAATACAAGTACCCAGACCTCATTTTGTACCAATCATATCGAAATTTCAGTAGTGAAGATGTGCACACTGTAGAAACTAGGAAAGTGCACAACTCTGGGGAGCAACTATCAGCAGTTGTTGCAATCTATATTCCTGGTTTTGGTTTGGACTTTCTATTGGTTATGGTTGGAATTTATGATCAGTCCTGGTTATCCTTTTTTGATGCATTAGACTTAGTTGGCTATTAGTTTTCATCCGAAATCATTCTCTATCAATGTTAATGTGCTTGGGGGTGGATTCGGCCTATGGTTGGGTGAAAATATTGTTATATTGTCTATGGTTAAATGAGCACATCTATTTATTCCTAACACAAGCATCTCATCTGCTAAACAAAGTGGTTGGCCACAACATTGTGGAACTTAAAACGAGCCACATCCCCAGGGGTCTAGTGCCACTAGAAAGGTTATTTGACAGTCACAATGTCTCCAGAGGAGCTTCCATTATGATGAAGGAACATCCTTTCCACCTCAATAATGCACCAGCATTCTAGCACATCAGCGCACATTCAAGAAGAGGAGAGTCGCCAATCCTCTCATTTTCCCTTGAATTTTAAATTTCAATGTATTTATTTGTAATTAAATATTCTAAGGTTGGAGTAAATCGAAGATGATCCTTTGTATAGGTTGTAGATAGAGTCGCCTTAAATTGATGACAGGTAGGTAGGCATAGTTATGTTTTGGACTAGACGTCCATTGATTGCAATTGAAAGCAATTCAATGTGAGTAGGTAGCTTGGAGGGAAGGCTCGAGGAGCCCCTCTTTTGTAAAAAGTTGTGGTATCAAAAAATTCATTAGAGTTAGGAAAGAAGAGAGGAGAGAGCTCAATAAGAGAGGAGAGACGAGAGACTCTATTGCAGTCTGAGCTTTGTACACATTATAATTGACATTCAAAGATTAATAGAGAGAGCAATTTTTCCTGCCTATGAGTTTCCTATGCTTGTGTTCATTGTTTCTTGAATGTTGTATGTGTGTTTATATGTTTTATATGTATGAATAGGTTTCAAATATGTAGGAATAATATAGAATCCACTATCTATCTATGGGTTTGAGTGACAGTTCTAGGTTCTTTTAGGCTAGTGAAAGGAGTGGATGACAAAGTATTGGAAACTATGTGAACCCAATGAAAGGAGTGGGTTCTTGAATTATGTTGGGAATTCAAGAGGAGAATGTGCTAGGTGGGCACACTAGAACAATTAAAAAATCATAAGGAGCCTCAAAGCTTTTGAACACTCTAGAGGAAATCTTGTGCAGAGAAAGCACAACCAGAGTTACTGAATGCTATGTAAGTTTAGCAAGGAGTTCTTTGAGCGAGTGCAAGGAGTGCACAAGAGAAATCTGTTTAGAGTTTGGTGAGACACGAGTGTCATGGAAGACTACCCAGAGTTGTTGAACACTCTAGTATCGAGTAGGAGGAGGAAGTACTTCAGAGTTGTTGAATACTCTGAAGGAAGGCTCAACGAGGAATGCTTTGAGCAGGTGCAAGAAGTGCATAGTGCCAACACCTTTATAAAGTGTTGGATGAATTGAGTAGAACCATATTTGTTGAACACCCTGGAGGAGAGATCTTCAAGAGTGCATTGAGAAGTTGTTTGCTAGGAGGGCACAAAGATCCTTTGAATTCTGAGCATTTATAAGCTTAGGGGGACCAACGCAGAGTTCACATAGGATGAGCTTATCCCAAGTTCATAAGGTCAGGAGGAATATCTTGGAGTGCCAAGAGGGAATCAAAATGTTTCTATCCAGGAAGGAGGCTTGAACCTATTTAGGTTCGAGTGAGATAAATCTCAGTAGAAGTAGCATTTTCAATAGCACAAATAGAAGTCAAGTCATTTAGACTTGTAGAGGAAAGTTCAATGGGTCAGGTTCCTTTGAGTTTTAAATAATTCAAGGTTAGGAGGGATAATGATTTCCATAAGCATAATTCTAGACCCAAACAGTGGGCTCGCAAGGGGATAAAAGGTCACATCCTTTGAATCTTCTCAAAATACTTCATTAGTGGGGAAACTACAGGGGGCAGTAGGAGAATCTACAGGCATCATTGGATCGGCCACCAGGAGAAATTTGGGCCGCTGAATCTTGTGTCTAGACAGGAGGAGGAGTGCGCAGGAGGATATTAGATATGAGTTTTTGGATCTAGGTGTGAATATCAGGAGTCATCATATCATGAGAAGGCGTACAGGAGATAACAATATATCCTAGTCTCCATATCTGAGTGTAGAGGAACAACAACCATTGGATCCAGGTAATTGCACGAGAATTAATCCCCTTAAGTGCATAGGAGAGGGGACTACATGAAGTCCCGAAGTGGATCAAGACCACCCATCATCAGGAGGGATAGCTGGAGAAAAATATGAAACTCTGGAGCCATAACACTCTGAGAGATTTCAGACGAGGAGCAAGAAAAACTGTCAAATCTCAGGGAGATGAAGTATATCCTGGTTATTTCTTGCCAGGATCACGTGGCATCAGATCATGCATTTTGTAGTTCATCTAAGTCATCCTCCATAGTGGAAAGGTGTCAGTGGATAAGCCACTTCAAAATTTTGATACTCTAGAGGATTCGCAACAAGGGGTGTTTGGATGTGAAGATTTTGAAGCTGACGTGGATCTAAGACACTGATAGAGGAGGATGCATGTTAAGAAATCTGACACTCTGGAAGGATTGCATTCTGGAGGTTTGTAATATTGGAGAATTTGGAACTCTCAAAGTGTGGGGTCTCGGAGTTAATCAAGGTCATTGATGCTCTCAGGATGCATGGCGAGGTTTTCTGGAGAGGTGTTTCATATTTCACCGAAGCCTGGAGCCAAAGAGATCATGGTCATTGATTTGGAAAGAGAGTGGGCAATGTTGATCCCTCACTAGTACATCTGGGTCAAATTATGACGGTGCGTTCGACACAATTGCCACTTTATATTTTCAGGAGAATGAAAAAAAATAGACCACTTCAAATGTCGTTTCAGATGACGTCGCTTTTTCGTCACCATATATATTATCTCTATTGTGACGTTTCATGTGGACACGTGTCATATCCAATTTGACTATCCAAACCCCATATAGTTGTCACTATTGTGATGTCAGAGACATCAAAATTCTGACATCCCATTTTGTTGGTCTCCACTATGTGGACGCTATGGGAGTGACATTACCATGCGTCGTCATACTGATGTATGGTAATGTCACTCAAATGACAGTCAACTATATATCTTTGACATATGTGCCATGGGAGTGACATTACCATACGTCGCAATTTTGACTTATGGTAACGTCGCCCAACCGACGACCAACTCTATATCTCTGACGTATGTGCCATGGGAGAGAAGTTACCATACATCACAATTTCAACTTATGGTAATGTCGCTCAACTGAATAACAACTATATACCTTCGACATATGTGCCATGGGAACAACGTTACCATACATCACAATTCCTATGTCATGTAGGTATTCCAACAAACCTCAAGCTTGCCTCTTGATCTAACAAAGATGTACCTGTCACATGTGTGGATGAAAATGTTTATAATATTCTCAATATAGTTTTAGGTTCATGGATCAAACCTATAGGGTTTGATATCTGTCATAAGGACTTAGGAATAGTTTTTCCAAGGTATAGACCATCACAAGACAACTACAACAAGTACTCCACAAGAAGGGACAGCAAGGTATTGACCATAGCTGATAAAACAAAATCAGGTACCCCACAAAAAGGGACAACAAGAACAAAAAAAACTAAGACAACAAAACTCTTCATATCAAACAAGCAAACCCTCCATAACAAACAGTCCATATCAAACCCTCCATAAATGAAAAGAAGACAACACTGGATAAACACTCCAACACAGGGGACAACAATAGTGGAACCCTCACAAGGACCTCAACTCTACACGTGGCAGCTATAAGAAGAGGCCAAGACATTTATATATCAAAGAGACAACCCACAAATGAGGACACAACACTTGTACTCAGGTCCGCGGCCCTAAAAGGGAGACTCGACAACCACAAGGAGGCTCCTCAATCACTTTAGTAGGTCTGACATCTAATGAAGACACCTTTACACAAAAAGGACAGGTCTGGCAGCTCTTGGGAGGCACCTCATCATCTCTTGCACCAATAAACATTAAAGGAGTAGTACCCAACCAATACCAAGACCAAACAAAACTCAAATCTAAAACTGTTACACCAAATGGGGAGGCTACACCAAAAAACTCAGATTTGAAACTGTTACATCAAATGGAGAGGCTGTAGCAACAAAACTCAGATCTAAAATGGTTACATCAAATAGAGAGGTCACACCAATAAAGAAAAATCAGATCTAAAATGGTTACATCAAATGGAGAGGCCGCACCAACAAAACAAAACTCATATCTAGAAAGATAGTCCAAAAAGGAGGTTGCTCCATCATCAAGAGAGAACAACTAAGGTAGTCGCAGCAAATAGGAGAGTGACGAGTGAGTGAGTGTGAGTGTAATAGAATTCTAGAGGGTAGGGTCTTATTTATATTTAGGGAGAGGGATTAGGGAAATTTAAAATTATAATTAAATATTGACATTTAATTAATATTAATATTAATTAAAATGTCAATTAATATTAATTATAAAAACCTTAAACACATATAAAACCCCAATCACATAAATAAAACCTCAATCACATAAAACAACAAGGGCTTTCCTTTTAAGACAAAGTCAAGGGGGGGGTCCATAATAGAAAAACATGTCCACATGAGCCTCATAAAGAACTATAAACTTTATCATCACTACATAAGGGGGTCAATCAATAATGTGGTCATGTCCATCTTCATAGGCACTCCTTTGTTTCATGGACCATGATTTCAAAAAAAATTGTACCATGATTTCACTACCTCCACACCTCCAAACGGTCATATGTCCATTTCATTGAACAAACATGCAAAAAAAATTCCAATTTACTTTGTGAAGTTCTTACCACCCTCCATACTATCTCAAAAAATGATATAAATAGATTTCTCCAAGTACTAAAACTGGCTAGTTGAGGGAACCGAAAGAGAGGATCAGTCATAGACATAGGTTACAACCAATATTTTAGTGCATATTTGGAATATGACTACAACCATGGGCATTAGCTCAATGTGCCAAATTTTCTTTTTCTTTTTATCTCTTTGGATGAAAATCTACCACATCTATTTGGAGGATGCCTAAACTACAAAAGGAAGCCTAAGAAATCCAACCCCAATATGTGATCCAACTAGGAAGGTCTTGAGGGCCTATTTTGTGACATTGAGTTTTGGCCTATTGAATTTTAGACTTGTGGGATAAATAAAATATATAAATATAGTCCATTGCATTGATCATTAATTTATATTCCTCTCTAACGGTGAGAAATAAATCATTAGCAAAATTCCCAGTGACAAACTACTTGATTCCTTGTTTAGGGAGAGGGATGTCTTTAATCAAACACTAACCTATAATGTGAAATATCAAGTATACCAAGGCTTCTATTACCATCACATAAATTTCAAGTGCCAACATAGATCCTTTTCAAATATAATGGATTATCCCTATTTCTTCTTATGTATATATGTTGATGGAGAGATACATCATTGCTTCTAAGAATATTTTCCATGGCTCTAGGGAAAAAGGGGACAAAGTCAAGAGCCTTAAGCATGACCAGGATGAAGGGAAACTTGACCATATCATGGGCCTTTTCAAAGTCAATTAAAAAAAATAAAGTATGGAGTCTTGAGCATCTAGCCCATTATGTTTCTTCCCATGTTAGGATATTAAATTTTTAACAAAAACTTAATAGTTCATTATTTAGAGACATGCATTTTGTTAGAATATCATGGATATATAAAAAATATTCAAGAAAGACACACTTATTATGTACGGTTATTTGTTTCTTTTTTATTCCAAAATTAGTCATATAGAAACTTGAGTGCTTACAGGTTCTCTATGCTCTAAAAATGTGGTGGACCATGCATTGTCAATATTGGTTACATGGAGCATATTTTCCTTTCCTAAAAAAGGCAAAGGCCTCATATAAACTAATATAATTGTGCATGGAGGAAGCATGTCAGGAAAGAAGATAGTGAGTTCATTGATTGGTGATGAACTTTCAAAAAGATTGACCTAATACATAATTGTTAAAGGAAAATTCAAATCCAAAATAAATAGACTTTTCACCCTCAATGATGTGAATGTTGCTTCAAGTCGTTCTTTTGCACTAATTTGAATAGTTTGGGAATAAATGGAGAAGGTGGTTTCAACTCTTACAACTTAGTATTAGGATGATTTTATCTAGAGAGGATTAAAATTTTCTTGCGAATCTATTTTGACATAGAAAGTACGACATTATGACATTTCACATATGGGTAGATACATTATTAAATTTTTCTTAAAAATGAACATTAGACAGAGAGATCTATGAGATGGGGAATTTGAACATGGACATCCCAATCTAGTCTTACATGATAATTTGGAATGGTTCAATTGGATTGTATTGTCATATAAAACTTCAACAAGTAATAACTGTATAGTCTTAACATTCATGTATACATTCCTACTTTGGATGACTAGATCTTGCATAATAAAGGTAAGAAAAAGGCCTCTAGTATTCCATCCACTAAGAAAGGTAAGAAAAAGGTCAATGAGGAGGATGTGGTTATTGGGAACAAGGGTCACAAGGTGTGTATATGTGATTACATGGCCTTATAAAAATTCCCACATTGTCAATAAACTAGGGTCCTTTGTCATGATCTATCATAGTGTCATCTCCACAATGAAAAATTATATAATGAAGAAAATTATAACATGGGTACTCAATCATACATTATATCCTTTAAGAAAGATCCATAATATTTGGAGATCCAAGATTGGAGGTATTTTTTCTTTATCCATAATCCACATGGAGTAAACCTTCTTAATGTAAAAGGATGACCAAGTTGAGGGTTTACCTAAGAGGAAGAGATTCTTAAAGGGGGTGACCTTCCCATGAGAGGAGGATCCTTTAAGGATGTCGATATGTTATATCTATATGTTGCAACCCTCAAATAATATTCAATAAGGGAGGAATGTTATATGGCATTGAAAGAACTTCAAGACTACCAGTTTGTTTGAACAACCATGGATGAGTATAAAAAATCCTAGATATTCTCATAAGATTTTAGAGGGGAGAATTACATAGTTATTACCACAAAAGAAGAAAAGTTATCCAATTGTAAGAAATGGATTAACATTGACCCATGCATGAAAGAGAGCATGGTTAAATTTTTTGTTGTAAGAAAATTCTAAAGTTGGAGGTAAGGAAATATCTAAAAGGTCTTTCCTATAAACATAATATTGCAAAATATTTTATTGTGTAATTCTCTTTAGCAAACTCTTCACTATTTCACCCACCACCTAATTAGATCACCTAGTTTTAATAATAGGTCCAACAATTGATTCTTGGGTATCTAAACACTTAGCATATGCATTGTATCAAACAAATGAGTTATGATTTCACACTTGAACAATTGTTGCAAATGTGGAATTATGGGAATATGACGAAGAACCTTTCAAAACACCCTTTTTGTTACTTGATCGGTTCAATATCTACTGATAAGACATAAGTCTAGTAAGTCTAGAACAAAAACAAGTGGGTGTACTGTGAGTCAAATTTGAGTCCATAAACCCTCCAATATCGTTAAGGCATGTGAATAATCTATCCATGTCAAATTTCAATGCATACAGAAATGATTTGAAAAAAAATCAATGTTGGCCTCATTCATAGGTCATTGTTGCCCATGTACAGGTCACTATTGAGGGCCCCCCAATGGCACCCACATGAGGAACTATAATTAAATCAAGTGAAATAAGGCTCCAAGAAAGGTATCTGTCCTCAATAATAATAATAAACATAATTGTAAGAAACATCCAATATAAGTGGATCCTCCTTCATGATCTCGGACATAAAACCATGAAACTCCTAGGCCATCCAAAGATCAACTTTTAAATCTACCTTTTTGATGAAAATCACAAGAGTAGTGAAAAAATACTAGTGTAGGCATCATGTAAAATGATGGGTAACACTAGCAACACAAACTAGATAATTTTGAACATAATCATAATTGCATTCCTCTTGCCAATGCCAATTTATAGTAGGTTTGATTCCTAGCTTGCATCCCCAATGGATGAACCATCAATAAATTGACTTCATTAACTCAAGTGGATCTATTCTTTATTATCTTGGTTAAATTGGATTTAACCACTTTGTTTGATTATTTAATTACCAAGTTGAGTTGATGTCGCAGAAGCTTCAATTCACCAACCATAAATTTCATGCATCAACCCCGCATAATGAGTAGTGAATGGGGCCAACATTGAAATGTATTCAATATGTGTCTATATGCATCGAAATTTGACATGGTTAGACTAGACACATGCCTTGACAGTATGGTAGGGTATCAAGACTCAAGGATGTATGATGTCCCCACATTATCTTTGAGATTGTTCACATTTGCATCAACGTTCATGAAGCACCTCTCATTGTCATCATTCGTCATTCCCTTTCTATAGAATCATTGTCAGAACTATCTTGAAATTTGACATGGACATTCCAATTTGGAATGTTGAATAACATTTCTTTCCTCATCATGTTCATGCATTTGTAACCTACACCATTTTACATAGAACAAAACTAATTTGAAGGAATTAAAATCACACTCAATTATATCATTCAAAAAGCCATAGTATCTATTTTCAAATTCTCGAGGAAGTCTGTCACTCTTAGAGGAAACACTAGTGACCTAGAATATTGTAGTTATCCCACTATCAGAAGTTTTTATGGTTTCATCCAACTTTTTGATGTGAAATTTACAACCATTGCACCACAAAGCCTTGTGGTGTTTTAATTGCAATATGCCAGACATGTAAAAGATGTATTGTCAATTAATAATAAACAAATTTGTATAACTTGGAAAGTATAATATGAAAAAAAAACACCTACAGTCACATTAATATAATATAAAATAACTAAATAAAATGGGTGAATTTGGTTTCCTTTCCATTTTTCAAACAATATGCTAAATCGATTTCCCTCTACATAACATCAGAATCTCCATTATGACGAGCTTCTCTAACCAATTCAGATAGTTATTTCCATGATAACCTACCTCCATGATGTTCTTTACATCTATCAATTCATACCTTCATCCAGACAATACTGTTTGCAATGTATAAATGTAGTGCATCCCAATCTTGAGCAACTGACAGATCAAAAAATCACAATTCACCAATATTAAATATTAGTTATAACAATGTTAAATATTAATAAATGATGAAAGAATAAATATTAAATGAGTATGATCATACAAAATATATATATATATATATATATATATATATATATATATATATTAAAAATATCCACAATTTAATTACCTCTCACTTTCTTCATTGTACCTTTCCCCAATAGTTTCTCCCTTTAAAAACATTTGATGGAGTTCACATCCCAAATGAAATCCACTGCATTCATAGCTTGCGCTTCTAATTGAGGAAGATATTGAATAATATAAACCATGGATTCATATACCATATATCCCTCCACCATAGAACCCTATGGACGTGATCTTTGTCTAACCAAAGCCTTTAATGATTGCAAGTGCCTCTCTACCATCCACATTGACCTTGTGTGTATAGGTCCACATGTTTCAATCTCCTCAACGTGGTGTATGAGGTAGTGTTCTTGTGCATTGAAAAATGTTGGAGGTATATACTTCTGCATTTCACACATTAGCCGAGGAATTTCTCTCTTCCAATAATTTATATCATCTTCATGGATTTCTTTCAATGACAACCATCTATAGATCATGACGCAAGAAAATAACATGTTTCAACAAAACATATAAATACATATTACATTACAAGTAAAACACATGTCATTAAGTACGACAAAAAAATGATTTTTTTTTTTTCATATATATTGCAGCTACTTACCTCATGTATTTTCCAAGATCATATATAACTTGTTTGGCATTGTTTTCAAATTCGTTTGGGAGAGATAGAGGTAGAACATACTGTAACAATAAAAATGAATCATTACTTGTTCAAAACTAGACAAAAAAATAAAAATCTCAAAAAATGTATACGACCAATATATAAATATGAATACTAAAATGATTAATTACCTTAATTAAGGTATGTCAATCATGTGTTTTTGCCCCACCAGATTCACCTTTCTTCGTTAAGATATTCTTTATGTTTGAACGAAAACCTATGGGAAATTTAATTTTTTGAATGACCTCTTTTACACCATTGCTTTGTTTCTATGTTAATAACCATGGAAGGTTATTTTCGTCTCCATCATTATTTCATCATATCACACTTTGAATTGCATGATTGGCTTCCCAAATGTCATTAAAAATTTTGACATTTTTTTCTTTGTCCTTCCTTCCATCTATGATTTTCCATAATGTTCCTGTCACATTCTTCCCAATATGAATTATATCAAATAAATGAACTATTTTTAGGTCCTTATAGTAAGTCAACCTCATGATTTGAGTGGGATAACATTTCATTCATTGTGGAAGCCCATTATTACCACCTTCATGACGACGACATTAATGAATCATAAAAAAAAATGAAAACACTATTTATCAAATGCGGTAAAATAAAATGAATAATTAAAATAAAATTTCAAAACATGATTCCATTTACGATATATAAACAAAATGCATACCTCGAGGATTAATTCTTTCATATGCCAACTTCCATAGGCGAGGTGTCATTCTTTGTGGTTTTAGTCCAGTCTCTTGTTTCCCATTGAAAATATCTTTTTCAGTAGTATGATACTTATGGTTCTTAGAGAGGAAGTGTATATACTCATCAAACACCTCATTTCCTAAACTTTTTGACTGACAATATTTCATCTTAGGACCACAAACTGGACATGCAAATTTACCCTTTGTTTGAAGACATGCAACAGATGGATTAATGTGAATTATTAATATATGAAATGATTATTTAAACAAAATTCATGATATATTCATTTAATTATATAATAGTCAAGAGTGAAATATGGAACATTACATACCACAAAAATGTGTTAGTCCTAAGGCATCATGAATTCTCCATAAAAGTATTCCATGACATTGAAAACTCTTCTACCCAATTGGTTTACAAATGTCATACATAGTGATACACTCCCATAACTTGAGTAGCTCATCAATAAGAGGCTCAATATACACATTCATATCTTTAACTTAGTACTTACTTAATTTTTTGAAATTACGCAAAATTACTACCATGGTATGTACATATACGTGAATAAATAAATAAAATATGTTATGAAAAAAAAAAAAAAAATGAAAAATTTAAATTCGAAAAATTAATGTAAACAAATACCTAGAATAATCATTGTCAACATTATGTTCTCCCTCTTTATTGACATCCAAGGAGGAATGTTGTTGTTGATAAAAAAAAAATAGGCCACACTAAGTAAATAGACCGAAGCTCTCCAAATGGTTTAACACTGTCAATTTCCAATAAAAGCCTAGCATTACGAGGTTCATCTATAAATTCTCTCCATTTTGCAGCAATTTCCTTAAATGCATAACCATTTGCAGGAATTCGAAGAACACCATATTCAATTATCTTTCATGTATGGTAATCCATAAATTGTGCTATGCTTTGGCAACTGAACAGTCGTTGCAAACATGGAATTATGGGAATATGATGGAGAACCTTTCGAGGGACCATTTTTGGTACTTGATCGGTTCAATATCTACTGATATCACATACTGGTAATTCTTTTTTCGACGCATGTTGTCCATAATATATAATATTATCATTAGGATATGCATCTATACTTTGATACTCCATTCCAATGTCTTTCATAATGGCATCTAAATTGTGATATGTGCAAGGTAAAATCTTTGATAAGGGTGACAAAAATTCACCTAACAATCTAAAACATAAAAACAAATAGTTAATGTAAATAATAGTAATTGTAAATATTGCAATTTTATTTTACACATTAATTAACACTAAAACAAATGGGGAAAAGTCAACCTTTATGTAGATGTGATGAAACATATTACATACCTTAGGATCTATGTCATACAAGTGTTCAACAAATTATTCGTAACTTTTAAGTTCACCAACAACAATGTAGTGGAGAGAAGATTTTCTCTTCACCCTTTATAAAGTCATTTATTTGCCTTTTCAATCAGCGGTTCATCATAAATACCATCACTATTGTCCCCATGATCCTCATTTGGATGACCGAATAAGTCTTGGATCATTTGATTTGTCCCATCATCTTGAACTATGTTATTATTTTCATCTACTTCCATGGGATCATTAACTTGATCTTCATTATCTACTTCAAGTTCTTCATCTTGTACTACAACATCATTTCTGCTACTACTTGGTGCATTGTGCATAAAGTTAGGGGGCAAATCTAACTTTATAATTACAAAAAATCATGAAAAATTTGTGCATGTATAAAACAATATAAAATTTTGAGAATACAATAAATATTAAAATAGATAATGAATGTATATATAGCTAATTACCATGGGATGATATTCATTTGATCCTCGGTCCATGTGCCCATATTTTCTACAATGGTTTTTAGTTGTTTCTATTAAAACTCTTTCGGGGCATCTAGTACAACAATTTTTGCAAGGACAATAACATTTACCATCACCCTTTTCACCCAGTTTCATTTTTTTCCCACCTCTAATGTTTTCTGACATTCTTCCTTGCAGACATATACTGAAAAAAAAAATTGTTTTTTGTTTGCCAAGAAGATCGACTTATACCCTTTTTGAAGTGTCATTATTATAGAAAACTTGTCGCAACATCCATGAAATGCAACATATTTAGACATTTTATAACATCACAACTCCGACGATAGTTGACCAAGTCAAAGTTGACTTGGTCAAATACTAGGTGAGTGTTCGGATGGGGAAAACCTAGTTTCCATAACGTCGCAAGTGTGACGACTATTTTACCAACATCCCAAGAGAGACGAAAATGCAATGTCATCGCAAGAGAGACGTCTACCTACCTTCATTGCAAGAGAGATGTCTACCTACCTTCATCGCAAGAGTGACATGTGTTTGTAGTACATCACAAGAGAGACGTTATTGAGCAATATGGAGAACACAAATTAAAATTTCCTCTATTTTTCAACAATATGGCCAATTTTGTCCATAACTTTGCAAATAAAATGTCGAAATATTTACAATATGTACTAGTGCCTCTCACATCAATTTGGAACTTCGCTAGTCTAGATTTTGGGAGAATTGGTGTGTTATAAATTGAAAACACTCGAAGCCCAAAGCTCTAAAGGGCCTTTTGAGTTGGTGCCTGGTCATAGCCCATGGTCATATGTTATCGCTGACGGAAAAGAAAAAAATGATAGAGCCTGAAAGATGAACTTGAGGGAATATATACTTAGATAAATCACATGAGAGGTTCGATTCAGCATAGGCGTGTATCAAGTGAAGTAAGAAATTCCCAAATTCCTTAGGTACCATCATATTTTCCGACTGATTGGAACATGGTCTCTTAGAAGGACTCTGTGAAGGGTTGAGGATCCCCATTCCTTGTTTTGCACACGAGGAAGAACACAGAGGTCCATGGAAAAATGTTTTTCTCTCATCGGGAGCCTAGGAGTCATTTTGACTCCATCCTTTTGAACGATATTAGACCCGGAGGTCGATCAGACCCTGGGAGAGGAAGGGGGTTTGCGTCACATAAAAAATCAAGAAGAGGAAATGACGGAATTCAACATTCAGACTACTGAAAATCCCAAAATGGTCAAACTATCCAAGGAACTACCTCCAAAACAAAAAGATAAGTATGTCAGCCTCATGAAAATGTTTGTTGATATTTTTGCATGGTCGTATGAGGATTTGAATACATATGACACTGACATCATCCGACACAAAATCCCTCTGTAGGTTGTTTCTAATCCATTCAGACAAAAGATCATGCAATTTAATCCCATGTTGATGTCCATAATTGAAAAAGAGATTAAAAGAATGCTTGATGTCAGAATTATTTTTCCCTTGAGGTACTCAGATTGGGTGGCCAACTTGGTACCTGTGAGAAAAAAGAGCGAGGAAATACTCTTGTGTGTTGATTTCCGAAATCTCAACAAGTGTTCTCTAAAATACAACTACCCCCTCCCCAATATAGACCATATTTTACAAAGGATAGTAGTTTCCCACATAATTTCCTTGTTGGATGGGTACTCTGGTTATAACTAGATAGCAATATGAGAAGAGGAAAAACAAAAAACGTCATTCACCACCCCTTGGGGAACATTTAGGTATGAAAAAATGCCCTTTGGGATGATGAACGTAAGGGCCACTTTTCAGAGGGCCATGGATATAGTATTAGTGGTGGATAAAGACAAATTTATGGTTATATATTTAGATGACATCACCATTTTCTCCAAATCAGATGAGGATGATTTACAACACCTTAAGAAGATCTTTCGAAAATGTAGAAGGTATGGGATCTCTTTGAATCCCAAGAAGTCCCACTTTTATATGCAAGAAGTTAAACTCGTAGGCCACATCATATCAACAAGAGGTATAAAAATATACCCAAGAGAGTGGAGGCCATTCAAAAAATTGAAATTCCCCAAAACAATAAGTTTATTCAATCTTTTATAGGAAGAATAACTTTTTTGAGGTGCTTTGTGCCAAACTTTGCTGAAATCATAAGGCCTATCACAAACATCTTTTGGAGCCATTGTCGCGGAGCATCGAGCCAGCCCACATCATCAAATTTCCCATCTGGAAATAGTTCAGTGATAGCCAATAGGTACAAAACAAAAGTTCTTGAATCTGGACCCTGCAACGCCAAACTAGGATTGGGTAAACTATAATTCAAACTGTAGAAAGAATATAAGAGACTCTGGGAAAACACCAGATGATTTGCTTCTTTCACTGCCAATACATTCAATTATCTCCAGTGGCCTCCAAAATCATGCATGCATGTCCATGATCATTACAGAACTTGGTTCTGTCACTCCTAGTCATTTTTTGTCAGATCTCAGTTCACTCCAGTGCATGCATCAATCTAATTTTATCGCAAATAACAATTTTTAATTGTTTAGTTCAAGACTCTTTTACGTTTAAAGAATACTAAGTGGTCTTTTATGTGTGATAATAACCACTCTTTTTTATTAAGTCAAGTGTGAAGTATACATTACTATAATTCATCATTTTCTAGTTAAGTTAATAAGTTCTTTTACAGTTGCTAGTGTAGAGTTAAGTCTCAGTCTCAGATGGACGAGACCCTCTGAAACTCTTATAAATATGCATTTTTTGTATGTTTTGAGGGTTAAGTTTTTGGGGAGAAAAATATCAATAAAACAATTGGTTGGACTCATTCGGCGCATGGATTAAATCTCTCTACCTAGTGAAGATACTATTGATGATAGTGAGTTTGTGTCCAAATTCGTATGTGTTTCTTATCTTGAATACAATTTTGATCTGTGCAAAGTACGTTTCTTTTCCTTCAACTACTGTATAACTTGTATTTATTAATATGCAACCTCTGATAACAATTATTCTTTGATGAATATTTGTTTTTATTACAACCTATGGGAATGACTATGTTTTTGGTACATGTTTAATGCTTGAAATGATATTTTAAGACTTAAACTTCTAGTACCAGACTGTTCATTGAAGGGTTTGTTGTTTTTATTTCTTTTTTACCTCTACTATCTCACTTGTCTTTCCTTAGTGTGACACCAACCAAGGAGTACCCTTGTCCATGTCATTTTTCCAACCAAACTATGCTCATGTCTTGGTAAACCAACCCTCTAACTGACCCATAAATAAAAAAACTAGCCCTTCATAACTTGTGGTGGCCTAGCTATTCCCTTTAGCAGTCAGGTGTAGACTTTAGGACCAACACCATGCATCCTTGCTTCCAATATTGATTGTTCCTCTTCCTATAATTTTGGATGAGTCATCATTCCCAAATGAAATTGATCCATCTCTTTATTTATTCAATGTTAGAAACCTATCCTTGTCACCTGTCATATGCTTTGAGTAGCCACTGTCAACATACCATCCATGTTTCTTATGTTGATCTTCTAAAGAAAGCATTCATTCTTTAGTGTTGAATTGATCCTACTTCCTTATCCATATCCTTTGTGGTTTTTTCTGTGACTGTTGATATTTTGTTCTAATTCTCTAGGAGGAACAATCAATCTACAGTCTTTGGCCATGTGTCCAAAATTGTTGCACTTGTATCATCGTAATTTAGTCCTCAAGGATCCAAATTTGTCGCAGCTTCTACTTTGTGCTTCATGAGACCTTCTTAGATAATCGTTTATTGTGTAGCTTTCATAGTTATTTTCGTTCTTGGTATTGACTCTACAATTCATAGTTTTATGCCCAAAATTATTACATGAATAACATAAACCAAGAAAAATAGTTTGATACCCGGGGGTAGAAGATCTTCTAAATGGTGTTTCTCTTCTGAATCATTCTTCTTCTTGGGCTCTCTCTATTGTTGGATGCTACTAATTTTTAGTTTTGAATCTTGTGGGTGGTGAAGTTTCCCTGTAATCTTCTTCTTGATTCCTCTTTCCTTCTTCCTTCTTATGATAACCTTTGAATGTTTCTGCATAGCTTCTTTTTTATGTTTCCTTTGATCTTGACCCTTTCTATGTATGGTTATATCCTAGTCCATATTTGTCATGGTATGGCCTTTGAATGATAATGATCTCATCCAATACTTTGGTTTTATTCTGCTGCATGTCCTTCTTCTGAAGATCTTTTCTTAGAGTGACTTTTCTTCTTCCAAGCCTTTGATCATCTTGTCCTTTTCATCTAACTGACCTATGAGTGGTTATTTAATTTTTATTTTTTCTTCTACTTGAATTTTTAACTTCACGATCATCTGGTCAACTTCTTCGTAGTTGGAATTTAGAGATCCTTATTTCTCTTTAAGTTCTTCCTTGAGTGAATTGATTTTCTTTCTTTCAAACCTTAGCTCTTCTAGTGCACTGATTAATTATTCTCTAAGATTGACTTCTCCTTCTTCTTCACAATATTCTTCAAAATATTATACTACCATGAAGAATACCATTTTTGTATCATTGTCAATTTCTTCATTCTCATCCAATAATGAACTGTCTTCCTTGGTGCAAAGACTTTTCTTGGTTGAAGACGAAGCACTCAGGCGAAGCAGAGATTGCAGGATCTCACCCTTTTTGTGGGTTTTTTGGATTTTAGGTTTATGTAACAGGTATGGGATGTCGACCCATGGTTTTACCCATGATTAGGCCTCTTTTGTAATGTATAAATAAGTAGCTAGGAGATGTAAGAATGGTCGATGGATTAGTGCTAATATTAGCTATGTGAAAGAAGATGTGTTAAGGCTTGCAGAGCTAAGTGAAAGAAATTTGTAAGTTCTTGGTGTAGACAGACTGTGTAAGGCTTTGTGATTTTATTCAACTCAGGGAAGGAGGATCTGGCGAGGTGCGCAAAGATCTCTTATCCTATGTGGAGTTGGCATTCTGGCTTGGTGCACATAAGAATATCGAAAGAGACTAATAAGAAGAGAAGAAGATTGGTAGACATAGCCCCACACTAGGGTGAACCACGCATATCCTATGTCGATGTGATTTGTACTATGATGTTAATGTTGTTTATGTATTTCATTTCTTAGTGTAATAATATTGGTGTAATAGGTAGATCCATTGATGCTTAGTTCTTTATACATGAATGAACGATTAGATCTTCTCTCATGCTATGTGTTGAATGGTTAGAGGTGCTTGATCTTGGTTGTTACTGCACCGATATGTAGTAAGGGTTTAACCTGCAATGTGAATAAAGTTTAAATACTAATGAATGTTAATTTCTAAGTTCTCTGTTAAGTATTGTGATCACAGATCTGTGTCCCAGATAGGTTGTAGACACTTGAGTCCTCAAACCCCCCTGCCTCTACTTTGGGTGAGACTTCATCTTCATCACAGGTGTTGCCGAACGGGCTGGTAGTTAGGGTTTTTTTGGAGTGTTGTTGAAGCGTTGAACCCTGGGTCTACTCCTGTTCCAACAGTAGTCACTAGATTTTTCCATCGCTCTTATTTTTCTTCCTCAGATTTTCACTACCTTAGATATGTCAATGAGTACCTACCAATAACCTTTCACAAGACATATATTCAATGTGCTCAATAGGTGCTAATGTGAATCTATTGATATCTTATTTATACTTCCCAAGTGTCTTCCTTTAGGGAGTACCTTGTAATTGTTTTACCCCTTCTCCATATTCTAAGGCTAGCCCACTTTCTTCTTGAAGCTAAATTTTCTTTAATTATTCAAATCATAAATTCTTTGTTGCAACTAATTTTCTTAATTAACTTCTTGTTGCAAACCACTTTACCCATAATTAGTTTCTTGTTGCAACTACTTTGACTAGAAAAACTTCTTGTTGACCTTCTAGGGGATTCTAGAATAATTGACTTCTTTACAGTTGACATTCTAGGAACTTCTAGATGATTCTTTGAGGGTCCTCCAACTTCACAAATCCATATCTCCTCAACCGTGATGAACTACGTGGCATATTATATATCACCATAAATGACATGACATGTACTATCCATATATGATAGTCTTTCTTGCAAATATAATGGCCTACATGTATTTATTCCTTGATCAACTATGGGTTCCATGACCATACCTTCGAGGCTATCGAAAATTACTACCAGAATTACTTCAAGGGTTGAAATCAATGACAACCAACCCAATCTTTCAATAGGTATTATGAATAAGAATGTTTCTATGATGTCTACAAAATCAAGTGAAGGATATGATTTGGAATGTAATAATGAAATATTCAAGTTATCTCCTCATCATGAAGTGCTTCAGAATTCTCCATAGATGCCACATGAATCTCCATTATACGCAAGTGATAGATATTTTGTTAGGAAGTGCAGGAATATTGCTAATTCCTTGTTAGTAGCATCTATATGTTCGTTACTACTGTTGATATGTTGTGCATGTATAGTAGTGTAAAATATGAATGCAGATAGATGTGGAAGTCCGAGAATGATTTATTATGTTAGAAACATTATTTCATCTTTCATCCTTGTTATTCAACTAATTGTAATGAGCCAAGTGGTTCATACATGGGGAAGAAACACATGTCAAGTAGGGAGGCATCTCCCTCATTTAATTTAAACCGTTTGGAGGTCCAAAAGCCTTCTGTTAAGGTCCTAACCCGCACATAGGTAGATCAATGTATTTGGATGTAATAAAGGTCAATATTAATAAGACCTTTCATTAAATAGAATAAGGCGGATGTAAGAAGACCTAATAGAAGCTTCTGCTTCTAGAAGGATCTTCCTCTAGATGCTTCTTTTTAGTATAAATAAGAGTCGAGGGTATGAGAACCCTAGC